>ML093340.1:0-16546 GCA_003697995.1 Taxidea taxus jeffersonii | reverse complement strand
ACACTTATTCAAATGTTTCAAGTATTCTTTACAATACTTTAAATATTAAAGAAAGTAATTAACTAATTTTTATTAACAAATATTTCTGTAGTGATGAAACTTAATTCTTACTAGCTCACAATAACTTTCAAAAGTCTATTTATTGAATTTTGAAATTTCACAATTAAAATGACTTTAGTAAGATGTCTTTGTAAACTTTTTATTGTTTAGTTCTGCTTTGGCTTCTATTATGTTACATTTCAGTTAATTACAGGATGGTTTAAAAACATGTGAAAGAAATCATGTGTTTAATTCATTTGTTGTAATTATCTATAACCATGCAATTGTCAGAAAAATCTTTGCTTCTGCACTGAGCTGGAATGAATGATAAGAAAGTGGTGTTTTCATCCTTAGAAATAATCTGCTGCCTATGATTTATTTCGTAAATAAAAGAAGGAGGAGGAAGGTGGAAGAGAAAGAGAAAGAATAACAGAAGCAAATAAGAAAAGAGGGAAAAGAAGGAAAGGGAGAAAGAAGAAAGCAGTTTAGGGTTTTCTACTCATTTTAGAGCTGTTCAGTTTAACATAGTCACAGATATTTCTGCTGTTTGCAATCTTAATCACTTCAATACAAAAGAAGAGACAATAACCTATTTCTGTATATATCTGATTTCTATCTCACCTTTTAAAGAACTGCATATATATCTTACATACTTAAAAATGTTGATTTAGAATAGGTTTACTATTAATCTGATCATTTAATCTTATATAATTTAGAGAAGGTACCAGCCAATAATCATACCAGTGATTTTTTTCAACAAATATTTAATGAGCACCAATTTAATACTCTTGTGAATAAAACAACATTCATGTTTCATAGAGTTTATAATACCATAGGGAGATAGATAATTAATTCACGGACAAATAGATGCATAATTTCTAATTCAGTGAATCTTGGAAATTTTACTACCAAAAACTCCCACTAAATAAAAAGAACGATTTAAGGATATATTCCAGCAAAGCAAGAATTGCTTCATTTTACAATGATTATATTTGAGGAGACTGGCAAGTTTGAATTCCCCTATTTCACAAAATTTTTCTTTTTCTGGCTTTTTCTGTCTCAGGTTACTCTAGCATAATTTCTTGAAGTTCATAGTTGCTTGAATCAAGGGAGATTCCTCCCAGCCCTCCCAACCCCCGTCATCATTTAAGATCTGAAATAAAGATTCTGAGAGAGACTTCAGGATTCTGTGCCTATGCAGCTAGGATCTTCACTGTCTTTAGGGTCCAACTAGGTGGTTTTACTTCAAGACAAAATACTGATAAATGAGGTGAAGAGTTGGACTATTTCCAGAGCTGGACTGTCTTTAAGTCATGATCTTGACAATTGCTCCAGTGCCTCTTCTGTCTTTCTATATTTGTTTACGAGACCTTAAATATTTATGAGTCTTTTGATTTGCTCTTATCTTCCCAGTAGATTTCTCTTGTGTGTATTTTAGCATGAATGTGGATGTGGCTTTGTCTGCATTTGTCATTTTTGTCCTATGTAATGCTTCCCACTAAGGAATTCCTCATTGTTTCTGCTCAACTGATAGAATCCTTTTTGTTTTCAACTTTGTTATGGGTAAAGTCTTTAAAACGCTCTCATTTGTGGTTTTAAAAAGACTTAGAACTTGAGGAAAGATGGTTGCATGTTATCAGTTCACTTTACTGATGTGATAGGGGCCCTCTCTCCTTTTCTAAGAACTTCATACTTGTTTGTATAAACAGACCTGAGATTATGTTTAAGTAGAGATATGAAAACATATCTCTATTTTGTGACTGTATTTGGTATGTATTTGGTGCTTATAATTTTAGTGATTATAGTTTTGTTTTTTTTTTTTTTTTTAATTGGTTGTGAAGGGGATATTGCACTGCTCAGGGAAACCAGGTGTAGTTAGACCAATCATCGTGGAAGAGGAGACTAAAATTTTTAATACAGAGAAGACCATAATCTAAAAGCTGACGTTCAAAGAAACAAATTCATTTTGTTTTTGCAAGTAAAAATGACATTGGTAAAGATAGAGATTTTAGATATATACTTGGCATAGACATTCACTAGAGAGCCTGTTCCTCTCTAAAATGCAATAATGTAATGAGTTATTTAAAAATTGAAGATAGGTAGCATTAACAGTGGGTAACATTCTGCTTCATCCTACCATATCTACCTCTTTTCTTTATCCTGTTCCTACACCTCCTTTGCTTCACTCTCTTATTTTACTATCTCATTCTCTACTTTTTTTTTCTATTTCCCGATTCTTTTATTCTTTATTCTGCCAGTAGTATCTCCCCCCTCTTAGAACTAAAAATTTGATGACCCCAATGTAGTTCAAGTTATTAATTTGAAAAATCATTTAACAAATATTTATTGGATTTTTACTATGTGTCTGGTAGTATCCTAGACCATATAGATAGTGTATACAAGGTAAAATACTAACTTCAAGGAAGTTTACATTCTCCACACCTATCCTGATACTGTAGCCACTAGTACTTGTAACTACTGAGCACTTGAAATGTGGCTAATCCAAATTGAGATGTGTTTTAAGTGTAACAATACACCAGATTTAAGAGTTAGTAAAAAGAAAATAATATAAAATCCCTTTTTAATAATTTTACACTGATTACATGTTTTTACATACTATGTATTTGGATATATTAGGTTAAAGAAACATATTGTTTAAATTAATTTCACCTGTATTTTTGTGTGTTTGTTTTACTTTTTAATTGTGGCTGCTAGAATATGTAAATTGCCTGTGTTTCTCATTTTATATTTCTATTGGGCAGTGCTGCTCTATAATCTGAATAGTTAATCCATATCTGCTGATTTGCATAGTAAAAATTGCACCATTTGATTTTTTTAAAATGTGTTTTTTACTTAAATTTTCTTCCAATTTTTAATTTTATTTGCAAGAAACTTCAGAACTCCTTTTTTTCCTTTTGATGTAGAAACTCAAACAAAGAGGCATTAGATGGTTTGCCTAAGATTATTTAGGAAATTGATGTGAGACATAATAAATAAATTAAAATCTTATGGCTTTCAAACACATGTCTACATATAATAAGCCAGAAGAAGTAACAAATATTGGTTGTATGAAGAACAAAAACAAATATTCACTTATGATTTTGGAGAACTAGCGTAGGTTAATTAGGTGAATGTTTTAGACTCTTTCCTCAAACTCTTCTACAGAGGCAGGCTTAATGTTGCATTTGTCAGTCTCTCTGCTGATGCCACTATTAACTGGCATAAATGTGATGTCCTGAACAATAGACTATAATTAACAGTGTTCAACGTGATGCAATTTGAATAAATGAAAATGCTAATTGAAAAGATATTAAAATAGTGCCAGTATTAATAATTGTGGTTTTAACAGGGAGAATGGTGAATTTTAATTTTGAATGTGATAAAATGATTAAAAATAAATATAGTAGTCCCTGTATGAGACTTTAAGACGATAAACTGACATTTAACTGAGGAAAAGTTTATTATAGAAATCAGTTGCTGACAAAGAAAAAAATGTATCCACTTCCATGGAATCAGTCACATTAAAACTTAACATCTGGAGAGTTAGATTTGTAAGGTTTTACTTCTACTATGGAACTCTGACATTTAAAGCATTGTTCAACGTACTGATGTACTTCTATTTCAGTATTTTAAAAGTTTATTTTTCTTTTTATTATATAGGATGATAAACTCTTTTGAGATTAAATATACTCTGTAAGTTTTTAGATATCTCACTTTTCATTATTAATAACAATGAAACTGTCATAATTTTATTCTGAAAAATGAAGAATTGAAGGTCTCTGATGTTCTGAAAAAATACCCTCAAAGCTTATAATGGCATTGGAAGTTGTGACACAGATTGCAATAAATATGAATTGCAAATATATACAAGTAATCTGAAGTGCATTTTCTTATACTTTGGTTATTGGATTAGTTAACTCATCTTAAATTACTATTTCTACTTAAAAGTATATCTCAAAAGTACTCATAGATGGCAACTAGACTTATCATGGGAATAATTTCATAATATATAAAAATATTAAACTACTATGATATGCACCAGATGTTAATAAGGTATTGTATGTCAATTATACTCTGATTTTTAAAAAAAGCTCTCAAGGTGAATAAATTTTATTTGGAATTAGAAACAAACAAAAGGAGTACTCATTGTCTCCCCACACCAGAGAATGATAATAAATTTATTGAGTGCCTATTATGTACCAGTTATGGTACTGGATACTTTATAAACTTTTCATTCTAGTCTTTTAAGTCTAATGATAATCTCATAAATTCTTATTGTCTATCTTAAAGGTGAAAAAGAACTAAAACTGAAACTGTCTTATTTGTCTTTGCTAAATATCTAGGCAAATATTTATTTCATATGTGTCCAATAAATAAGCTAATGAATATATTATGCATTTCTTAAGTATTATATCTTCTATGTGTTTCCACTTTTAGATGACTGGAACATCAGAACAGACTAATAGTGGTGATAATTATATATTTTCTTTGATCGTGTAGACAAAGAAGTTCTCAAATCCTTGGGCATTAAGTTAGTTTTTAGGAGATTTACTTCTTAATTTTTAATTTTTTTTGTTTTTTTTTTTTTTAAATTTTTATTTAAGTTCTAGTTAGTTAACATATAATGTAATACTGGTTTCAGGAACAGAATTGAGTGATTCATCATTTACATCTAACACCTAATGCTCATCATAACAAGTGCCCTCCTTACTACCCATCACCTATTTAGCCCATCCGCCACTCATCTTCCTCCACCAACCCTCAGTTTGTTCTCCCATTAAGAGTCTCATTGTTTGCTTCCCTCTTTGTTTCTTCCCATATGTTTATCTGTTTTGCTTCTTAAATTCCACATATGAGTGAAATATGGTATTTGTTTTTCTCTGGCTTATTTCACTTATTATAATACACTCTAGTTTTGTCCATGCCATTGCAAATGGCAAGTTTAGAAATGCATCTAAACATTTGTTTAATGGCTAATACTCCTCTGTGTGTGTGTGTACACATACCACATCTTCTTTATCTATTCATCAGTTGATGGGCCTTTGGGCTCTTTCCATAGTTTGATTATTGTTGATAATGCTGCTATAAACATTGGGATATATGCATGCCTTCAAATCTGTATTTTTGTATCCTTGGATAAATACCTAGTAGTACAATTGCATATGGTAGTTCTATTTTTAACTTTTGGAGATTTGAAATTCCATACTGTTCTCCAGAGTATCTGCACCAGTTTGCATTCCACCAACAGTGTAAGGGGGTTCCAGGGGATTTTATTTTAAGTGGGTCATAGTTTTGGGGTTTTGCTTGTTTGTCTCCCCACTCCTCATTTCTTCATGTACTGTTGCTCTATTTTCAAATTTGAATTTACACTGATGGTTAGGTGAGCCTCTTGTAATTTAATATTCTGTGATGCTTGTTTTAAGTTTGGTAGACCAGAGTATCCTCCCTCAGACTGAGTAATTTTTCCATTCATATATGTTGAATTGGAAAGGACCTCAGGTAGATTACTTGTTCTCTGCTGGGGAAATTTATACCCAGTATTAGGTTATAGACCCAAATCCCACAAAAATATTTCCTTTAGTATCTTTTCTAATACAGTTTCCTTAGCCTGAAATTTTCTTTGACTATCAAAATGATGGACCTCTAGTTTAGCAAAATTATAGAGCTGTGAATCTGTCGAATATCATTTCAAGTCATTTAATCAACTTTACCCTCAAAGAAATACATGCCGGAGTTTCATGACCCAATATCCTATATGGGATACTGGCAGATATCAGGCTCACAGCTTTACTTCTACTCTTCACTGCTAACCTTTATCTCTTTAATTGAGGAGAGGAGAAAGTTGAGGGGAAGATATTTTATCAGTATATATTGATCAGCCTTTGATATTTTAGACAGAAGATGTCTAGGGGTCAAACTATATGACTTCAAAATACCTTCTGGTATTCTAATGCTTCTTCAGAGTCTTTTGTAGAAATATCATTTGGAGAATGACTGTAGGTAGGAATGAGGTATTTCCTAGAGAAAATGTCAACTGTAAATGTTATAAACAAAACTGTTTCCTCAGACTCATTCATTTATAACTAGTGTCTAAAATATGATAAGTTTTAGATATTCAGGACCTTTGATCTCCTTTGCAATATATGAATGAATAAATGAGAAAAGGAAATTTCTCTGGAATGTTTTGTAACTATCTCATTACTTATAAGAATAATTCTAGATATACCGAGATCTGGCTAGTAACATTCAGAAAGAGGAGTTGCATATGAATACAGATTTAGTTAATGTTTAATGCCTATTATTTGCCAAAGAGTAAGTTTATGTTTTCAGCTATTGTCATTTATGTCAAAATCAACAACCAAGTATTTTTATTAAGCAGTTCTCATCTGGACCCATTCATCTCTGTATCAGTTATTCTGCAGGAATTGTGGGGGATATATATACACACTGTGGGTGGGATAAAGATCTTTTTTTAAAAAGTAGCTGCTTTTCCAAAAATTCAGAACAATGTTATCTTTTTCTTGGTTATGATATATAGTTTGGAGACTCTGCTCTTTTATGTCTTTGGACATTTGGGAACATGTAAAGTTATAGTCAAAAGTTTTAAACCATCTGTATTCTTCTAGAACACTTTGGATCAAGGTATGATTGGGGCAAGGGAATTATTTTAGGGCAAGGGAATAAGTTGAGTGTTTTTATATATATATTTTTTAAGATTGTATTTATTTATTTGACAGAGAGAGACACAGCAAGAGAGGGAACACAAGCCAGGGGGAATGGGAAAGGAAGAAGCAGGCTTCCTGCTGAGCAGGGAGCCTGGTGCAGGACTCCATCCCAGGACCCTAGGATCATGACCTGAGTTGAAGGCAGATGCATAATGACTGAGCCACCCAGGAGCCCTGAGTGTTTTTATTTTTAAAAGAAAATACTAACTTTGCCTCCTATCACCAGATGTTTGAAGCAAATATATAAAATCTCTATATTTTAGCCACTACTCTGTGATTTCAATCTCATGTTATGTATATGAGTGCAAAATATCACACAATTATTTGAAAGGACCAGTCCTAGAGACATACTAAGCATTTACTCAACCCTTAATAGTTCTCTATGCTCCTCATTTAGATAAATGATCAGAGAGCAACACACTTGGTCTATACAACTTAAAATCCCTCCTGAAATGCCTTTTAGAATAACAGTTTGATACTGTGTTCTTGGTAGAGATAAGACAAGCTAAATGGTAATTATTTCTGCATACTTTTTAAAATAACTGGAATTGAATAAATTTTATGTAATTCAAAGTACTATCTTAAAATACTTGTAAATAATTAGTTTTAAAAAGTTTGTTTCTGCCAATAGTCAGCAAGATCTATGTTTTTAGTAAGGCAGTGGCAGCTGTGAACCTCTTAGCTTTTCCTTTTTTTGCCTGGGGTTTTAAGAGCTAATGTTTGTATTTAGTCAGAGAAGCTGCCCTGCTCTCGTTGAACTATATGTTCTTCTAATGTCTTCTTTTATTATTAAAATAATTGAGGTTTTAGAACTAATGGGAACCTGGGAGGTCATGTGATCCAACTCCCTGGTTAGCAAAAGGGGAAACTGAGAGTTTGAGAGATTAAATGATGGAGCCAAGAACACACAGGTAATAAGTAACTGAGCTTCCATAATAAATTCAGACATAAGCCTTCTGGCTTCAAGTCTGATACACATTTTTATTGCCAAATCTGTTCTCTTACTGATTTTAGTGATTCAGTAATATTTAAGTTTTTCATCTTGGACCATCTCTAGTGGTTTTTAGAAATAGTTGGGAGTAATAAACGGTGGAAACCAAAGTATTTTTTGTCAATTGAAAAGTTATCCAGAAATCTCTACCGTTATACCTTATTTATATTTACAGAAGACATAAAGAATTTTAATTGCATTTTGAATCATTATTTTTTCTAAGTCAAGTCATAATTATTAAATAAGTAAATTTGTAAGCAGGTATTTGTAATAAATTTTCCAAAAGTGATAGAAGAAATGCATCTAAACTTTAAGAATTAAAATTAGGACATTATTTTTAAAATGTGACCACACTGACTATTAGGATATGAATTTATTCAGAAACTGGGCTGCTTTTACCAGTCAGGGAAGTTAGGACATGGAGTTTAATAAATATTGAATAAAATAAGGAAGAAATGTGAATTTGATGAAGTTTGCTGGCAATTAGAGCAATTTATTTCACTATTAACATGACAAGCTCTAAATGGATTCAGCAATGAATGAAAATGCAATTTTATTGCCTGGTATTCCCAGTGCTATGTAATTAAATAAAGAAATGGGGTGGAGGGGCAAAGAGGTGTCCATGCCTGACTGTTCAGGCAAGGCCACCATCCATCATGCAGGAGCTTGCTGCCATCACAGTGCTGAGATGGGGTTTATTTGTGTTCATATATACTCAGGGAGGGTTTTATTTACAGTTTTTTTTTTCCTGTTTGAAATATTGTATCTCAAGTGGAAAGAAAACAAGAGACTTGCTGAATAAAAAATGGAAGTACAATTAAATGGTATATTTTGGGGGGGGGTGCAAATATGAGAGAGTTTTTACTTCTTAATATGAAAATCAAGCATGAGCAGAATGCTACTCTATATTATCTACTATTGCACATACATATGAATTTTATGCATTATATTTTTATTTTTATTTTTTTTAAGATTTTATTTATTTCTTTGACAGAGAGAGATCACAAGTAGGCAGAGGGGCAGGCAGAGAGAGAGAGAGAGAGGGAAGCAGGCTCCCTGCTGAGCAGAGAGCCTGATGTGGGACTCGATCCCAGGACCCTGAGATCATGACCTGAGCCAAAGGCAGTGGCCCAACCCACTGAGCAACCCAGGCGCCCCGTATGCATTATATTTTTAAAGCATTGAGTTGGAATGTTGTGTGTGTGTATGAATAAATATATACTCACAACTTAATTATCTGTCTGTGTAATAAGCAGCCAAGGTAAATAGTTCATGTTTAACATATTTCTTATACAAATACCAGGAGGTTCATCTGAAGTGTTCTAGTATGTCTAAAGAAGACACAGGCTATTTAAAATACATACGTATGTTTTTTTTCCAGAAAACCAATTTGACTTTTGACTTTGTCTGTTTTTTAAATTCATTAAGTATATGTACTTTTGTTAATAGATACATTTCTCTTAATGTTCAGGGGTATAATTAAGAATATAATCTACAATTATGTAAATATTCAGTTGCATATGTTTTATTTTTTTTTACTTTCAAAATTATTTTTATAAGGTGTTGGCATATATTCATTTGTGGGAATATTTTAATCAATAAAAATCAGCAAATTAGGTCATAATATTTTATATTTAAATGTTTAATATTGTGAGACATATTGAAAGTATTTCAAAAAATTTAATTTCATTGGCTTTTTGCTTACATTTGTCTCATCATAGCTTCCTTTGCCAAAGAAAATGCATGGCTATATTATGAATGTAAGGAATAATGTCAACTATACTGTAGGTAGTAAAAGGGGAACTAAAAAGTTATGGAGTACATTTCTCTATTTAATCTTCACCAATTGAATATTATTGATAGAAAATATTAATAAAGATAAAATGAAAAATATTTAACGAGATGACTTCTAGAAAGTATTTGAAAAAGCGTCTTGCTCAGAGTAAGCAGTCACAACATAAGATATATTAATACTGATAATGGGATACTAATTGGTTTTTTTTCTTTTTTTGGTGTAAGCTCTCTAAAAAGAGGAATGCCTTAGGAAACAGGTATTGTTTTGTTAAGTGTACCACAATGAAAAAGGCTTAGTTGTTATTGTTTGCATGTTAATTTGGCATTTATAAGTTGGGCATTCATAAAACTGAATATTTATATTCCTTTTATATGTGAAGAAAACATTGTAAGTGCCTTATTAGTGTTTTAATGTTAAGTGTATGTTTTTCTCTTCATTGCCTAATTATATGTATGTAAATATCTGCACACATGCATACTAACATATACATAACACAAACTAAATGAAGTTAAATAATTTGGAATTTTCATAGTATGTGATCTTTTTCTGATTACATAAAAATGAGGTGTTTGTCAGATTGCTTATTTTTCATCATGGACTGAGATGATCCTATCACAGAAACTGTTATAGTGATTTTTTTTTCTCTGTTGGAGCTGTTCTATAATACTTCAGCTTAGAAAAGCTAGGAGGGCTCAAATTCTTGAATTATAAACCTGGAGATGTCATAATGTAGAAACTGGCAATGTGAATTTTCCTTCAACTTTCTACTCCAGTGGCATCATTATTTCAAGGAAAGGTTCTAGAAGTCAATTTCTAACTTATATCTAGTTTAAGGAACCAAAAGTTCATTAATGTTTTATCAGTAATTTGGTTCATCTTGTGTTTTTTTTGTGGGCCTGGCTTACGATTCATTTGCACACCTGGACGGATGGTAGCAATCTGTCTCTGGACGTACTGGATATGTTTTCTTTAGATTACAGTGAGCTTTTTGTGCTTGACTAGCTCAGACACGGACCTGACCTTTCTATATGTGTGCTGACTTTAACATGTGGAGGAAATTTTCCTCAGGGTACCCAACGAAGAAAGTTCAAAATATTTTTGTTACTTGTTTACTACAAGAATGTTTCCAAATTCATGAAGAGTTTGACGTTTAGTGGGAATTGGAAGAGAATTAGGTTTACTGACTTTACATGACGTTTAGTGGGAATTGGAAGAGAATTAGGTTTACTGACTTTACATGGTCAGTTCTAAAGCCGAAATGTAAATTGCTAACCCCACCACTATAATCAATTGTACAGAAAATGTAATTTCCCCTTCCAGATTCTTCTCTTCCTTTAAATGTTTATTGTGAGTGTTCCATGTATCATTTCTGTATTTTGTGCTGGGAATATAATGAATAAGATGTCTCTGCCATCGAGAAACTTAAAATCTTATATGGAGATAAACATATGTAAGTAAATGAATACAATAACATGGAATGGGAGGGAAGGAGTCAAGATGGCAGAGAAGTAGCAGGCTGAGACGACATCAGGTAGCAGGAGATCAGCTAGATGGCTTAACATGGAATAGGTACTATACTAGAAAGCTTTGGGGTCCCAACTTAGACACAAGGAAGGAATAGTCTTCTTAGAGCCTAGGTTTATAGAAGGGATTCAGAGTATGTATATTTAAAATGAGACTTGAAGTATCAGTAGATTTAATACAGGATGAGCTTTTCCAAGATGAGTCAAGGCCATAAATGTTTGAAAAAAGCATGGTAAATTTGGGAAACTGAAAATAATTCATTAACGTTGGAGTTTGCAGGACTATGGGCTTTAGCCTGGTTTCTAAAGAGAAATGAGGCTAAGGATGAGTTGTGGGGAGGAATATGTCCAGTTTTCTCACTTGAGGCTGGTGGGTATAGATTCCTTTTATAATGCTAAGAAATGTAGGAGCAGGAATAGGTTTGAAGAGAAAAGGTAAAGATTCACTTTTGAACATGTAGTTCCAGTTACTTTTGGACTATAAGGTGTAGAGACTCTATAGTCATGTCTGGAGCACAGAGTAAGTGTTGACACTGAAAATATAAATTTTAGTATTGTCCGCTTATAGATGGAAGGATGGAATTCTGGAAATCCACAAGAATACCCTGGAAGAGAGGCACCCAGGTGGCTCAGTCAGTTAAGCCTACAGCTCCTGATTTCAGCTCAGGTCATGATCTCAGGGTCATGAGATCAAACCCCAGTGGAATCTGGCTCTGTGCTGAGTGTGGAGTATGCTTAAGAGTCTCTCTTCTTCTTCCTCTGCCTCACCCCACTCACTCTCTCTTAAAAAAAAAAAGGAAAGAAAGAAAGTGAGAAAGAAAGAAAGAAAGAAAAATAGGAAAAAAAAAGGAAAATAATACCCTGGAAAAATGAAAACAAAGTAGTTCAAGGACAGAAATTTGGGGTCCAAACATTTGAAGGGTGTGCAGAGAAAAAACAGTTTGGAAAGAAAGCCAAGAAAAAACAATTGGAGTTACATTTTTTTGGGGGGGGTCAAATAATTCAAAGAAAAGTGTGATTTCAAAACCACAAAGTGGAAGAGTATATGCATATTAGCTTTGGAGGCAGTTGGCGTCAGCAAGATAAACTTTAGCAGAGTGAGAGCAGAAATCCATGGGGACAGAAGAATAGGGGAGAGCAGCAGAGATCATGCATGTAGATGATTCTATTGACATTGTCTATGAAAGAAGGATCTAGAAACTGAGAATGTTCACTTGAGGAGAGGGATTCAATATTAAGTTGGTTTCATTTGTTTTTGTTGTTTCTGTTGGAAAAAGATGAACACGCTAGTAAGGATGTAGGAGATATAGCTAGAAGAGAAGTTTTCTAAACTGAAGAGAAAGGGTAGACCTTTGGTGTGAGGTATTTTTGATCCTTAAAGGGATGGCAGGGGAAAGTTTAAAAAATGTGAGAGGAAGAATTAGCTTTGAACTCGAAAAGGTCCTATACACTATGACTGGGGAGAGAAAGGTCAGCAAAGGCACTAAAAGTTAACCGGGTTCTCTCCAATGGCTTCTATTTCTTCAGTAAAAGAAGGTGGTAATGTCTTGAGAGAGATAAACAACAGTGTTGAAGAAACTTGTGGAACATAAAGAAATTTGGAGATAGCTCTGTGGCGCTTGAGAATGCCTGTAGTATTAAACAGCACCACTGAGATAAATGGCGGTGAATAGAGCTGAGTGTGTCTGAGCTGGTATGCATGCCATGGAAGGAGGGGTTAAGGTTTAAGGGAACATATTCAGGGCTGGTTGTCTAGCATTTAAGTAGAGATTTAGAATTCTTTTTCTTTTTTTTTTAAGATCTTCTTTATTTGACAGAGAGAAAGAGATCACAAGTAGGCAGAGAGGCAGGCAGAGAGAGGGGGAAGCAGGCTCCCTGCTGAGCAGAGATCATGACCTGAGCCAAAGGCAGAGGCTTAACCCTCTGAGCCACCCAGGTACCCGAGGCTTAGAATTCTTAAAGATTCTAATATTTCTTAGCCGTTCCCTCCTTCCTCAAACCTATATAATGCTTCAGTATTCATTAATTTAGTAATAAGTAGTTTCCTGGTGGAGTTTTCTTTAAGTCTAGTCTTTGTGTTCTCTACCTTTGTCATACTTCTTTCAAGACATTCCTACAGATATTAACACAATCTTCTAGTAGTGTCTGGGTGTTTTAGGGACTAAATTCTTGTATAAAGAATTCGGCCAAATTCTTGTATAAAGGAATTTCTATATGGTGCCAATATAAGGATGTCACATTTATTTTTCTGTTTTCATTTTTTTTAAACTAATGTCACATATAGAAATTCTTCTAAGCTATGCTAAATAAGTACCCACTGCTACTACTGTTTAATTTGCACAAATTTTTCATTCATTCTCTCCTGCTTTTTAGACACATATTTTTCTTCTTCAAGCCTACCTGTTTCTGATAAACTGTTCTAATTCTCCTTCTTGGGAACCTTTAATTTTTACCATCTCTAAGTCTGTTCTCTCCACTCAGTGTTCTTTTGGAAGTACAGAAAGGATCTTCTTTCTTTAGCTCTACTATTTTCAGGTCATACTAGATAGAAGCTTCTTGAATTTCTGAGCATCCTCAAATTTTGAATCTACTAGAGATATCTTTGGTCAAGTTTCATTCTCAAAGAGAATATTACTGATACATGTATTTATGGCTAAAGCATGACTATAAAAAGAAGGGAGGCCAATGATATAATCTCTATGCTTTAGGTTAGGAAATTAGGAAAGGTATCTATTTTAAAATTACTTTGTATATTTCCCTCCTATTTTTCCACTCTTATTGTTTTCATAGAGCGTGTTTCCAAAGACAGTTCTTCCTGCACGTCTACTATAAATCAAATATTTTTAAAAGATCAACTGTCTCAGGGAAAACATGGCTTCCTGAAACAAGAGCATGGCTGGTGGCAAAGGCTGGTTCTTATTTCAAACATTTGTCTTTATTTTAAAGCTCCTCAGTTTAATTTTCAGTTACTGATCAGTGGCCTTTGCTTTGAACTTACCAAAACTAATGACACTTTGTCCTGGGGAATGCCATTACATGTTGAAAATATGACAGTCCAAGTATGAAGTCTATTGCAAAAATCAAACTGGAAATCCAGGATATATATAATATTCAAAAAGATTTTTATGAGACTAATTCTTTCTTTACTGTCATTAGGATTTACGCAATATTGAACCTGTGCTAAGTAAATAGAGCTTGCCCTCATGATTTACAAAAATCAAATGCCAGTGGAACAAAGTTCCTTGTAATTAGTGAACTGAAGCTCGATAGAAAGGAATGAGTATCTTTACAGCTGTGAATGAAGACCCATACCTACACTCCACTCAAGCAGAGGATATAATCAAATATAAATAACTAGGGTGTTTTGTCAATAACATGAAATTCTAACCATCCCACCTGTCTGGAGCTCTGTAAGGAGAAATACTCACTCTTTCCAGCAAAGCACTACTTTTCTTGTTCATTGTAGCAGTTGCTAAGTGATGATGGGATAAATTTAAGGTGGTTTTCTGCATTTTGGTTCACTTCCACCTTGGAATGCAAATATAAATCTTCCTCCTAAGAGCAAAGGAAAATAAAAATCTAAGTTTCTCTTTCCCTCCACTCTTCATCCTTTTTACTCCTTGTCTTCCTTATCCCCACTTTTTCCTCTTCTCCCTGCTTCTTTATTTCCTCTCTCCTCCCTCTCTTCTTTTCTTCCTAAAGGCCTTTCCAGGAGAAAATCTCCTCTGTTATTCTTTTTCATAAACAATTGTTTATCGCTGTGCATGGAATGATAGCTTCAAAATCAAGGGAAGATTATTCATTTAAATGGAAACAAAAGAAAACAACATAGTGCACTCATCTGTTTTCTTAACAATAATGGTAACTGCCATCTTTAAAAAAATAATCTCACTAATTACCTCTATAAAGCTAAAGTATTTATTCATGTTTTATAGATAGTCATAATGTTTTATCCTTTTGGAAATTCACAAGAGCCATTCATCTCTTTCTTCAATTACATAAATTATTTGACTTTTGAGATACCACTTACCTAATAAAAATAAAGAAGGTGATCACTTAAAAAATACTGAAACTCATATTTTGCTAATCCTTTATTATACTGTAATTATATGGGGTAATAAAATGGAATCTAATTCACCATTGTTTTGATTGCTCATAAATTTAAACATGTAGAGTTGTGGAATAAAAGCTGTTATGTTGCAAAGTTGATTTTATTAAACCAAATAGAGCTAACATAAGTATTCTGAAAAGGGACAATTTTGTGCAAGTAGTTTACATCTACCTAAGGTCAAATATATTATTAAATGTTTGTATTAAATATGCTATCTTCTTCTCATCACATATCTAATAACTCCAAGGGACGGTATTAATGAACAAATGAGTCTTCAATTTTCTGTGTGCAAGGGATTTATATATTTTACAACCCCTTAAGGTAGGTGGTAGTAGCTTCCTATTACAAGTGGGAATACTGAGGTTTACAACATTGAAGTAATTTACCTAAGATCGCATCTCTGGTAAGAGGTGGAATCTATCTGTCCAAGTTTGAACCCGTGGCTCTTCAAACTCCCCCACATTAGCTAATGGGGAGAATGAGAGGGATATCAAAAACAACAAGGCACAGTTATACTCAAGGGTGTCCACTATTATCCCTGGTGGTAACTAAAGGTAGAGAAATAGCATCCCTGATGATAGCATTGCATTTTCTTGAGGTCTTATATTTTATCTTAAAAGTGGTGTATGGTTTTTAATTTTATGTTTTTATGTAAAGCCAATAGAATGTACTTTCATTTATCATGCCTCAAAATCATGTTTACCCTGTGATTTCAAATACTTCCTGGTCCACATGATCCATATTTGAGAAGCAAATAGTTCAGACATATGTAAATTTTAAAGCATTTGAGGGAAGTGGTACAGGTGGGCTTATTAATATTGCCTATGGTAATGACGATCTCTGGACTTGTATGATGCATAACCTCTGAACCCATATTCTTTATCACTTAGTATGTAAGAATTTTTTTTAAAGATTTTATTTATTTATTTGACAGAGATCGCAAGCAGGCAGAGAGGCAGGCAGAGGGGGAGGAGGGGGGTGCTTTGCAGAGAGCCCAACGTGGGTCTCCATCCCAGGACCCTAGATCATGACCTGGGCCAAAGACAGAGCCTCAACCCACTGAGCCACCCAGGTGTCCCTGTATAAATTTTTATTACGAAAGTTGCTGAACTTTCAAGAGTTCCAAATTTGTCATGTTTCTTGAGGTATATCTAACACCTAGTTTGTTGCCTGGTCGAAACAGATGTTTAATTATAATTATGAGTGAAATGGAAAGAATGATATGTGCACATTGGAGAAATATGTTTGTCCATGGGTCAAAAGCATTTCTAAGATTAGAACCTAGACTATCTAGGTCCATTTGGAATGGCTCATCTGAAAGAAGTATACATAATTATATTTCCCATATGTTTTGATCATCTC
>ML093339.1:69135-79196 GCA_003697995.1 Taxidea taxus jeffersonii | reverse complement strand
CCCTTCAGTCCCTGCCTTGCAGCCCCACCTGGAAGCAGACCTGTCCCCGGAGCAGGGCTGCTGGGCCAGCTGTGCCCAGAGTTGCAGAAGGACGCCAGGAGTCCTGCCCGTGGGGGTCTCGAGGGACGGAGGCGACACAGCTCTGTGGCATGGGCCAGAGATGGGACAGATGGACCCCTGGGCCAGAGAAAATTAGGAAAGACTTCCTGGAGGGATATTGCAAAAGGGTGGGGTGGGGGAAGGTGGGAAGGTTTTCCCGGTGGAGGTAACAGCGTCAGTGGGGGTAGGGGGGTGGGGTGCACGGGGGGCAGCAGCCCTGACATCAGAGCCTGCTGCAACCTGGGGCTGCCACGTGCCCTGTGACACTCTCGGTCCCTTCCCCGTGTGAGACTGGTGACCGCACCCACCGCACCGGGACTCACAGAGTAGGTCACTCTCTGTTGCTGCCGTCACAGATGATCACGACCTTAGGGTCCTAAAAAACAATGCCAGGGTATCAGCTCACATTCTGGAGGTCAGTGCTCAGGTGGGGACGCTGATTCCTCTATTTGGGCCTCAGACGGCCAGAACCAGGGGGTCTGTGGGCCTGGGCAGGCAGGCATGTTTTCATTCATTCACTCATGCATTTACAATTTTATTCATTTTGGGAGAGGGAGAGAGAGTGCGAGCAGGGCCAGAGGGAGAGGGAGAAGCAGGATCCCTGTTCCCGACACGGGGCTTGATCCCAGGACCCTGAGATCATGACTTGAGCCGCAGGTGGGTGCCCAACCGACTGAGCCCCCAGGCACCCCAAGGGCCTGGTCTTTTATGTACAGATTCGGGGGGAGAATCTTTCCCACACTCATGCCGACTTGGGCAGAGCTCAGTTCCTGCAGCTGTGGGACTGAGGGCTCTGGTTCCCCGCTGGCCATGGGCTGGGGTCTCACAGCACAAGGCCACCTGCGTCCCCGTCCCTCGTCCCTCCGTCTTCCGGCCAACAGAAGCGGGGAGTCCTCATCTGCTCTGTCTCTCTGCCCCCAGCTGGAGAAAGGCCTCTACTTTTAAGCATATGTGAGATTAGACTGGGCCCGCGATAATCAAGGCTGATCTTCCTAATTTAGAGCCATAACCTTAATTTCAATGGCAAAATCGCTTTTGCATCAAGCTATAGTCAGAGGTTCTAGGGATGAGGGCGTGGAGGGTCGTCCGCCTGCCCCAGCCCCAGGTGACCTGCACAGGGCAACCGTGACTGAGGCCAGCCGGCGTGCGTTCCAGGGGGCGCGTGTGGGGTCGGGGGTGACGAGGTCGTACCGGGGCTGGAGCGACATTTGCTTGGCGAGGCTTCGGTGTTACTCTCTGGTCCAGTGCTTTGAGACAGATCAGCTGGGGTACACACACACATCCCAGGGGTGTTGTTAAACTGCGGATTCTGAGCCGGGACGCCTGGGGGAGGGCCCGGGATCCTGTGTTTGTGACCGGGACTCCGGCAGTGCCAGTGCCGCTGGCCCCGGGGCCCCATTCTCAGTGGCGGACCTCCAGCTCACTCCTGCAGCTACTCCACCGGGCCCGGGCGCTGGCGGGGGGCGATGAATGCTTTCACCCTCGTGAGTTCCCAGGTCAGTGGGGAGGACAGGGACGTACCAGCAACTGGGTGGCGAGGGCAGAAACAGTCTTCATGGTGATGCTGTAGGAAAGAACGTTAGGGTCCAAGCCCACGGCCAAGAAAGAATTCTTGAGATGTCTTTGGTGCAAAAAGGTGGTTTTATTAAAGCACGGGGGCAGGACCTGGGGGCAGAAAGGGCTGCACCAGGGTCGTGTGGACTGGCCGGTTACGTACTTTGAAGTTGGGAAGGGGTTAGAGAGAGCGTAGGTCTCTAAGGGATTTTGGAAGCAAGGTTTCCAGGACCTTGAGGGGCTAGCTGTTTTTGGAAAAAGGTCGTATATTACAGTTTAGTAAAAACTCAGTCATGGGGCACTGGGGGGCTCAGTGGGTTAAAGCCTCTGCCTTCGGCTCAGGTCATGACCTCAGGGTCCTGGGATCGAGTCCTGCATCGGGCTCTCTGCTCAGCGGGGAGCCTGCTTCCTCCTCTCTCTGCCTGCCTCTCTGCCTCCTTGTGATCTCTGTCTGTCAAATAAATAAATAAAATCTTAAAAAAGAAGACAAACAAACAAAAAAAAAACAACCCAAAAAAGTCACGAGACCCTTCAGACGTGTATCGGGGGTCATATGCTTGGGGGATGATTGCTAACATGTGTCGGGGGGATAGACATAAAGGAAGTTTCCAAAGGAATCTTCTATGTTCAAGTAGACTTACGGGATCCCGGGGGTGGGACTAGGATTGCCTTTGGCCCTCAGCAAAGTGTCAACATCGAGGCAGCTGAGTCCCTAGAGGAATGTCACTCTGCCCGTTTCAAGGACTTATCAATGGGCTGTAGGCAGTCTGCTGATTTCGTCATTTTCCTTCTGCCTCTGATCCCACATCAGTAACACTAACACCCCGTGTGCCTTCCCCACTCTGACGTCTCACGAGTGCGCTGCAGGGTCCCCCGGCGTCCACATCATATGGGGCAGACTGACGGCAGAGGCCGACACGGGAAAGCAATGTTTCTGTTTCAGCCAGACTTGAAGGAGATTTTAATGTAAAGGGACGCCATTTTCCCTCTCACTGATTTGTTCTTTTAAATCCAGTGATTGGGGGCGCCTGGATGGCTCAGGGAGTTAAAGCCTCTGCCTTCGGCTCAAGTCATGATCTCAGGGTCCTGGGATCGAGCCCCGCATCGGGCTCTCTGCTCCTTGGGGAGCCTGCTTCCTCCTCTCTCTCTGCCTGTCTCTCTGCCTGCTTGTGATCTCTCTGTCAAATAAATAAATAAAATCTTAAAAAAAAATAAGTCCAGTGATTTTTTTCATTAAAACTCAGGGTTTTCATGTCTGTCGAAACACAGAAGTCAACTGAGCAAATGTGAAGATTTAGGGTCTCTTTGGAGACTCCTGCGTGGGGCACGTGTCCCCACTCTCCTGCAGGGTGGGGGGCTGTGGCAGGAGGAAGGGCCAGGAGGTCAGCGGCAGGGAAGGAAGGCTGGTTGAGGGCCGGCATCCGTTTCTCTGGACAAGGGACCGGCAGTGTTTATCCCACAGAAGCCCCCGTCCTGCTGGTCTGGAACTTTCAACTTGTTCACAGGTGACGTTCTTGTGTAGGGACTAGACGGCGAGCCCACGGGAGAGTGGTGAGGAAGCTGTGTCCCCAAACCCTCACCCCACAGGTGGTCTGTTCCCCTTGAGGGAAGCCTGGTCGCCCACGCGCAGGCTGTCCCCGGCGCGGTTCGACGGCAGCACCTTCCCCGGCCCCGGCCAGCCTGCGCGCCCTGAACCCGGCACAGAGCTGTGCTGCCAGCAGGCGCCCGACGGAGGGCACGCTCTCTGCCAAGGTTTCCGCCACAGTCCGGCTCGTGCCTCTTCCCTAATGCAGAGGGGGCTCAGGCGTCAAATCCCAGGACGCAGCCGGGGCGATTTTCAGGGCACAGAGTGGGGGACAGAAGGAAGCGGAGCTCACACCCCTCGGGTCGGAGCCGCGTGCCGGGCCGCGTGGGTACGTGTCCTGTGTGTGGGCTTGTGGAGTCGTCAGATTGCAAACCCGCGGCCCGCCCAGAGGCGCCTGTTCGGCGCTGGTCCACGCTCATCCTGCCCCTCTCGAGAACTCCGGGGGGGCTGTGGGTCCTAGAGCCCCCGAATCTGTCCCCCACGGGGACGCAGCCGGCCAGTGGCCAAGCGGGGGGTCAGAACCGGCTCTGTGTGTCGCTTGTGGTCCGTTTCGCTGGTTGAAAACGTAAGGTTCTGTTAAATCTTCCTGAGTGTCCTGTCGTCGGAAAGAAACAGTAATGAGGCATGCGAATGTCAGGCTCGTGTCTCAGAAATGTCGCAGCTTAAATTCCGAGTTACGCGTGGTGGAATCGTGTGATTTAGGCTATCATGACGCCCCCGAGCTAGCAAGACAGACATGCTCGGTGATGCGAACTACTGAGCACAAAGGAACCATCTAATTTAAACAAGGTAATTCAGACCTCTGCTCGGCCTGGAGCTCATAAAATGTCATCCCGTCGAACGGTGTCTCCATTTACTAAGAGGACTGTCCCATCAAAGCCGCTTTATTGTTACAGAAGTTAGAGACAGAAATGGTTGCGGGGTGGGATGAGGGTCCCCAAAAGATATCAGGCCCTGGTCCCGAGCCTGTCAGTGTCACCTTGCAGGGAAAGTTCCTTTTTATTTGTTTTTCTTTAAGTCTTTATCCAGGACGCCTGGGGGGGCTCCACCGAGCAAGCATCTGCCTTTGGCTCAGGTCATGATCCCGGGGAATCAGGAATCGGGGATCAAGCCCCGCGTTGGGCTCCCTGCTCAGCAGGGAAGCTGTCTCTCCCCCTCCCCTGCTCATGCTCTCTGTCTCAGGTGACCAAATGCAAATCTTTTTAAAAGTAAATAAGTGAAGTTTGGTTCCAATCTTCCTTGATGGACGTACCGTGCAATATCGGTTTCTGGAGCAGAATTCAGTGGTTTGTCACCCGCCTACAACGCCCAGGGCCCGTCACAACAGGTGCCCTAGTTGATGCCCATCCCCCACCTGGCCCATCCCCCGCCCGTCCCCCTCCATCGTCCCTCAGCAGTTCTCTATAGTTCTCTTGGTTTGCCTCCCTCTCTCCTCGTTCCCCCTGCCCAAAAGGTCATGTGTCTCGTTTCTGAAACTCCACGTCCGAGTGAGAACACATGGTCTTTATCGGGAAGAGGTTCTTTGTAGATGGGGTTCGGCTGGTCTTGGTTTCGGGAGATTGCCTGGCTTGGCCCAGCGGCCCCGAGCCCACTTACCGAACTCCTCTGAGAGGGGAGCCGAGGGAGGCACCGGTCGGGTGTGTGGACCCAGCATGAACAGGGGGCAGCTCGCGGCGGAGGGAAGAGGGTGCAGGCAGCCGCGGGGGGCGAGAGCAGCCCGTCCCCGAGCCCCCGGGGCAGAGCGGCCCTGCGCACAGACACCGAGACTTTGGGTGGGACTTGACGTCCCCGTAACTGTGGCAAATACATTCCTGCTGTCCCAGGGCAAAAACAGAAGGTGATGTTCTTGGGAAGGGATGAAACTGAGTCAAGTCCTACGGGTGAGTGACTGCATTTTCTGCTTTAAGGGTTTCTTGTTATTTAGTGGAATCCTACGATCGCGGTAAAACACACACGACACAGACCTTACCGTCCTGACCCCCGGGAGCCCAGCGGTAGGAAACACACGTGGACCGAGTGCCACCGTCCCCCACCCCTGGACTCTCCTCACCCTGGGAAGCTGAGGCTCTGTCCTCACCACACAGCGGCCCCCTGGCCCCCAGCTCCTGTCCCCCCGGCCCTACCATCGATTCTCTGTGAGCGGGACCCCGGTGCCTCATGAGAGGCATCCTACAGCACCTGTCCCTTTGTGACTAGCTCATCTCGTGGGCGTCCATGTCGCAGCAGGTGTCCGGGATCCTTCTGAGCGAGGACCTCAGCCGCCTGCCTTCTGAGCTCGGTCTGTATTTGCTGCTTCTGTCCCTCTTTCTGGCTTATCTCTTAACTTGGGCAAACGAGCAGAGCATCCCGTGGTGGGAACGGAAACCGGCCCCTCGAGCAGCCAGGACTGCCTGGGTCCCTGAGACCCCGTGACCGACCCCGAGACAGTGACGGACCTGACCCTGACCGCCCACCTGCCCGCGTTCTCCTCCTACAGGCCCGGAGCTGTTTTCCGCACTCTGGGGCCGGTCTTTGAGACGCTGGTCTGCGGCCTTCCCGGGCCTGGCTCCCCGAAATGAACGCCTGTCCTGTCTCCCCACCGCTGTCTCCCTGCCTCTGATGCTGTCAGCGGCGCGTGGCCGAGCCTCGTCCGTCTGGGAGCCACCCCAGCGGCCCGGCCACACTCGCCTCTCGAGGCTGCATTGCGCGTGGAGCACACTGACCGGCACTCGGCCGCCGGCTCCTTCGGGCTGCTGGGATGGCGGGTGCGGTTTATCTTCGGGAACCGCTTCCTGTTCTCTGCGCACACGCCCAGGCGTGGGATTGCTGTGGTGTTGGTATTTTTAAACGGATTTAACAAATCCTGTTGAAAGACTTCCCTGAAGTTTTAGTCTTGAATACACTAATTGGTAACTACAATTAATAGCGCCTGATAGAACCCACTTACGTGGGTTTTGGGGGGAAATTCTCAAAGGAGTTTTTTAAAATAAGGTATTTATTTATTTGACAGAGAGAGAGGGAGAGAGAGCATGAGTGGAGGAGCAGACGCAGAGGGAGAAGCAGGCTCCCTGCCGAGCAGAGAGCCCGATGCAGGACTCAACTCCAGGACCCTGAGATCAGGACCTGAGCCAAAGGCAGACGCTTCACCGGCTGAGCCCAGGCACCCCAGAGTTCTCAGCAGTTTGGAAGAGCGTGGGGGTCCTGTGGTTGGAGAACGCTGGCCCAGGGGGCCGGCAGGGGAGGGGACAAGCTGCCACCACCTGGAAAGTAATTAGGAGGTTAACATGGACGGGAC
This sequence comes from Taxidea taxus jeffersonii, assembly GCA_003697995.1. NCBI lineage: Eukaryota > Metazoa > Chordata > Mammalia > Carnivora > Mustelidae > Taxidea > Taxidea taxus. Next base: position 72,684 of record ML093339.1, on the reverse strand, counting down.
TGCAACCCTGTGCAAGTGGGAGTCAGGTGTGACTCTGGGTTTCCGGCTTGCACAACCGGGTGGGGTGCTGAGGAGGCCAGGGTGGGGCGGGAAGCTGTTGAGGTCAATTTGGTTCAGTTGAGTTCCAGGTGGCAGTGGGTGACCCCCAGGGAGCCGGCGTCCAGGTGGTCAGCCTCAGGGTCTGAAGCAGGAGGGCGCGGTTGTAGCCGGAGACCTGCGGGTTCTCGGCTGTGGGCGTCCTGTCCCAGCAGGGTCAGGAGTTCCAGGAGGTTGGGGACCGGGTGGGAGGCTGCTCCCCAGGTATGCACCTGTGGAGCTCTGATGAATGCTTGGAGGGTGCGTGGGTCTGGGCGGCACCATGGTGTCCTGTGACAACAGCCTGCCTCTTTAGGCTGCCGCCCCCGCCGCCATCGGAGCTACCGTGGCCACTGGAGGGATCAGTGACACTCACCCAGTCTGCATTGCAGATGCCCATGTGCTGTCAATCACGGATGCTTATGTTGCTTTTAAAAGCATTCAAATGTTACCTTTCCTGCAGAGGTTTTCGACAGCCCCTTAAATCTGACACCTGGTGGGGGAGGTGTTCCTCTGGCCGCTCTTTAGTCCTGCCCCGAAACAGTTCTGAGCACTGCCCAGTGCCTGACTCTGGTCCCAGCGCCTGCCTTACGGGAGTGGTGACCTAGCAGCTGCCAGGACACCGATGTCACCCCTTGTGTCATCTGGGTCAGGTCAGGTGTCTTGACCTCTCACCACCCCTGCCTAACCGTCCTCATGGCGCTTACCACCGTGCCCTGGGCATTGCCGGGACTTGTCCACTGCCCGCCGCCCCGCAGAACGTGAGCCTGGTGCGGGGTGGGGACCCCGCTGCATGTCTCCTCCCTGAGTTCGTGGAGTCCGAGCGTTCTGCGAATATTTTAGGAAGGGTCGACGGCCAGGGGCTGTGGGGCACGTGCTTGCCTTGTGCTCTTCATCTCACTGAGTCTTCCCGGCAACACTGCAAGGCAGACAGTAGTGTTGACCTGTTTTACAGAAGGGGAAACTGAGGCACAGAGCACTGACATAACCTGCCCAAGTCCTGCAGCTGGTGAGAGGCCGGAGGTGGGACTTAAACCTGGGCAGACTGGCTGAGTGCGGGCGTTCTGGGTAACTCTGGGGAGCAGTGCACCGTGCCGTGTAGAGCTGCTGCCCCCCTCTCTACCCACGCCTGTGACCAACGGTGACACCCCAAATGCCGCCAGACACCCCCTGGGGAGCAGCACTCCTGCAGCAAGCTGCCCTCCCCGCAGGAACGGACACACTGAGCTCCGGTCCGGAGCAGCCGCCGTCTCAGGGTCTGCTCTCAGCGGGGAGAAGGGCAAGGTGGTCCCCGTCTGAAGCCCGGATGCCGAGGACATCCAGTTGTGCTTTTACCTTCCTTCCTAGGACACAGAGGAAGGCGACGGCCTGGACCTCAGGGATGCCTCTGTGGACAAGGCCCATGGAGCCCGGTGCGGCCTCTGATGCCCGAAGGAGTAACAGCTGCTGGCTTGGATTTAAGGAGGTCCGTTTCCCACCCACCCCCCTGTGGACCCCAGGATGTGCTCGCTCTCCCCTCCCGTTAGCGGTTCATCCCGTGCTAAGCACTTTCCCTGTGTGAGCTCATTCATCCTGTTCTAGGATCAAGTATTCTCACCCCCATTCTTCAGAGAGAGACACTGAGGATCAGAGAGGTTGAGGGACTTGGCTGGGCTCACCAGCAGGTGAGTGGTGCAGCAGGCAGTCACAGCCAACCAGGTCCCTGTGGAATCGTCCTCCTTGGGTCACCACAGAAGTGGGATGAAGAGCGCGAGCCAAGACTGGAAGGGCAGGTGTGCCCGCTGACCACGGGTCCCAGGGAAGGCAGCCCTAGGAGGGTCTGCAAGTGGGTCTTGCCTTACTCTGGGCTTCGTGCCTGTAACAGAGGGCAGGGTGCTGGCCCCAACCCCCATGGGAGATAGTCAGGGGTGCTCCCCTGGGGCGCGGGTGTGGGGCTCAGACCCCTCTTCCTTGGCCCATTCCGGCTCGCCCTCCTTTGAGGGGTAGCTGGGCCACGGCCGCACTGCATGGTCTCCACTGGCCCCATCCAGGAGCTGTCCTCCCTTCTGGGAATTCTCATCCCCAGCGCTTCCTGTGGCCCGATGTCCCCATCTCACCTCCACCCCTGTGTTGCACGCTCATGCTAGCCGTTCCGGAGCAAGCACACTCACCCAGTGACCACCCCAGGGAGCCCAAGCCCCCAGCCGACGTCAACTCCTGGACGCCCCGCCCAGTCGAGCCTTCGGGTAACCCAAGCTGCTGTGGCCGTGACCTCAGGAGAGCCCCGTCTTCAACCCCCAGGACTCGGAAACCTCACAGAAACTGTCCCAAGCCGTTAACGCGTTGGAGTGATTTGTTCCAGGGGCAGCAGAAGACCCAAACGGTCTCCCTCATCAGACCACGAGTCCCCAAGGGCAGGGCCCGTGTCCTTGTCCCTCTGGATCTCCGGCCCCCACCAGGCATCTGGTAAGGACCAGGGGGCTCCTCAGATACCCCTTGAGTGAACGAATGAAACCCATCAAAACACATTGTTCACCCTGAGATAGAAGAGATTTATTAGCAAGAGGTAATCAGGAAACATATATTTTTACAAAAATGGAAATATCTTTTTTTTCCAAACAAGCCGTAAGTTGAAATAGTGTAGGACTTGAAGGAGAATTCTCACACCACTAGGTATTGCTTACAGCAAAACTGTCTGTCGTCGTGAGCCCGCCTGCCGCTCGGTGCGCCCGCGTTCTCTCCGCCGAGCGGCGTCGCAGGTCGGAGGTGGCGTCCGCAGAGTGAGCACGACGGCACCGTGTTCCCGCGGGAGGGCCTCGGGGCCACGGTGGGCGCGAGAGGACACTCGGTTATTGGCCCCCAGCTCTACGGTGCGCTACGAGTTTCACAAAGCGGACGGACTCGGGGCATCTCAACGTAAGCTTGTAGGACCGTTAGGCAGCTAAGAGAGGAGGAGCGACGTGTTCCGTGTCCCCGACTTGCCGCGGAGGCGGGGCCGCGGTCTGCGCAGCCCGGCGCGACCTTGCGTGGGGACTCCGTTTCCCCGGGGGCGTGTCGGGGCCTCGGCCGGGTTCACGGAGACGGCTACTCATGCTACCTGCTGTGAGTCCTAGAGCGAGGAGCGCGCGGTGCCGGCACGAGGTGGCGGCGCTGGTGTCGCGGGGCGTGGTTCTCGGTGCCGAGGACGCCCCTCCGTCCGGGTGACTGGGAGACGGGCGAGCTCGGACCCCTGGGATTTTGGCTGAAAAAGCTGCTTTGGAAATTGGCATCACCGTCAGCGGGAAGATCTGTGAGTGACTGGACTTCAGGGTGCGGTCCCCTCCCGCCTCCCCCCACCCCCCAGTTAGAACAACGACATGAAACATGCTGGGAGGACGCCCGGGGCGGGGGGCGGGGGACGCAGCGGCCCGGGCGGGCCGGAAGCAGGATGGTGCCCAGGCTCGCGTCCGCACGGGGTCTGTGCCCCCTTCCGAGACACCGAGGGGCCGGGAAGAC
>ML093339.1:35355-68735 GCA_003697995.1 Taxidea taxus jeffersonii | reverse complement strand
CGGACGCCGTCGCCGGAAGGAGCCAGGCGCTGCGGGACGCGGGGAGGGCCGACGTCGGGAACGGAGCCGAGACGCCTATTCCGGTCTACGGGAATCTAAGAACGAGAACGGGCTGGTGTTCTTGGAGAAGCACATACTAAAGAGGAAAGTCCAGGAACCAGGCGACTATGTACAACGGCACACAGCGCGTGTCTGTGGCGCGGCCGTGGCCTGCAGCGCGTGTCCGTGGCGCGGCCGTGGCCTCAGGTGGGCAGCTTCGGCTCCATGCGCAGGGACGACTCGTACAGGCTGTCCTCGTCCATCACGAAGGACCGGTCCAGCAGGTACTGGGTCACCTGAGGGGAGGAGGACACGGAAGGAGAAGCGGCCGTGGGGCCCCGGGAAGCAGGCCCTCCAACGGCGGCGGCCGGCTCACGGGCCTTACACCGGTGTCCCCGTGGTGCCATTTGACAGCGTCCTGACGGTGATGAGTCACAGGCGGTCAGCATGACCCTTGACTGCCGTCGCTCCGGTGGAATGCCAGATGTCATTTGGGGGCATTTTAGGTTTTTTTTAAGATTTGATTTATTTGAGAGAGGAAAGCATGAACAGGGGTAGGGAGAGGTAGAGGGAGAAGCAGACTCCCTTCAAAGTGGGGAGCCCGACGTGGGGCTTGAACCCAGGACCCCGGGATCATGACCTGAGCTGAAGGCAGACGCTTCACCAACGGAGCCACCCAAGTGCCCCAATTTTGGGTGACCCGGTTTTGAAAACAAATATTGGCCATGCCAAGTGTAGAATCTAGTGGTGGGTGTCTGGGGGTCCACATGTTGCAAGGACAGGTCTAGACACTAGGGTGACGGAGCACCAAGCCGCACTCGGCCCAGAGAGGCAAGTGGAAACGCACTCCGTGGGGCCGGGACCCCGTCTGGCCTCGCTTGGCTCACTTTGGGGCAAAGCCTTGTTGTGCACAACCGGAGGCCCCTCGCCTGGCCAGGCTCGTTCTTCCCTCCTCCCTCCCCACGTCAGCGGCCCCTTCAGTCAGAGCTGCCTGAGGGACCGGAGCCCAGACCTCCCCGGGGCAGCCCCAGCTTCGCCAAGCGTCTTTCCAAGGCCCGTTCCTCCGTCAGCCGTTTGGAACCAAAGGTTTGTTGTTTTCGCTCAGAAACCCCCGGCGGAAGGAAGACCCCCTCGCACGTCTTACACCGTGTTTGGGAATCTCCCGGTGACCGCTGGAGTGAAATCCGGTCTCTGCCAGGAACGGCTTGGCTCCTGGACCCCGTGCAACTGTGGGGACGGGAGCAGCGGACCTGGGGCCCCTAGTCGGAGATATAGTGACGACTGTGACTCACGGCTCTCGCGGGCATCTCCAGGAAGCGGACTCCAGATATCACAGTCTGGGCCGGCCCACACCAGCCTCCCGCGAACACCCCTTTCTGGATAAACCTACAGAGAGCTGGACCCTCCAGTCCCCTGGGCACCCGCGCACGATCAGCTAGCCCTCTCCAGCACGAGCATGCTCAAGGTCGAGCTCCCTGCACAGTTCTGCATCGGGGAGGGGGACGGCAGCAAACAGCACCCCCGTGAAGTGACCAGGGACAGGAGTCTCTCACGTGGCACGTGTTCGGACGTACGTGTGCAATGACAGAACGGGCACAGACCCAGCGGAAAGGGAACCCATCAGGAACCCCCCTGACTTCTCTCATAGATTCTCGGAGGGCAAGTGTGCCGCAAAGGGAAGTGCGGCCTGACTTTCTGGGGTGCGTGGGGATCAGTCTGGGGCTGGACACTGAGAGCCGTGAGCTAGAAAGCTGAGAGGCTGTGGATGGGAGGGGGCGCATCTCTGGCAGAGAAGAGGTCATAGGATCAGAAGCCAGAGTCTGGGTCTACAGGTCTCAGTGACCTTATCTGTAAAATGGGGCACGCGGTTCAGCGGAGTGACGTGAGCGCGGTGAGACCGACGTGCAAGTTCAACTAGTTCTGTAAGCTCGTTTCCTGGCTTCCCACGGTCCTTAGGACCAGCTTCCGGATCCTTCCAGGAGCCCAGGCTCACATGGGTCAGGTCCTCCTGCTGTAGCCACCCCCCCCCCGCGGGTCCTCCCCGCCCCCTGGAGCCAGTCTTGCCCGCAGGGGCAGCACCGTCCTGCGGGGACCTGAGTGTGCTCCCTCCCGGCCTGGCGGTTCAGCCAAGGGCAGGACCAACCCACGCGCCCCTTGCGGCAGAGAGCTGCGCAGACAGGTCTCTCTGCTGCTGTAAGACAAACACTCTCGGGGAGGAAGGGAGGACTCGGAGCAAGGAGGTACGCTAGGCCGCTGCGTCACAGGGAAAAAGCTTGGCTGTGCTCACATTTGCCCAGAGATGGGGATCTGGCTCCCCCAGCGGGGAACTTGGTCTTGGGGGGACTTTTCAATGCCCGTCCTTCCCGACTGTCAGCTGTGTAATGAGGGGACATTCCTTTTCACAAAGATGTTGTAAACGCCGCCTCCCTTGCCTGCGGGGTCGGGGGCGGGGGGATCAGACGGGACCATCAGCAGGGGTGGGGAGGCCGAAATCAGCCCGGAGCTGCAAGGTGGGCGCCAGCGGCGTGAAGCCGGGAGAGCACAGTTGGTCAGGGGAACGGGAGAGGGAGGGCTTCCTGCAGAGCTGGCACCTGAGCGGGTGCCCAGGGGAGCCCGCAGCGACAAGGGAGGAAGGAGGGTGGTCCAGATGGAGCCCCTATGGGAGCGCCGAAGGGCCGGGTGGGGCGCTTACCTTCACCTGGTGCTCTATTTTATACGCGGTTTGTTGAAACTGGCGAATCTCTCGGATAATATGAGATATCTGTGGGAAGGAGGGGACTTTAAGAAGACAGTTTGCCGTCTCCGTGCCCCCCGCCCCCTCCACTTCGCAGCACAGAAGGGGCACCAACAGCCAAGCCTGAGGTCAGTCTCCTGACTCCCAGACACGCCGCCTCTGGGAAGCTCCACGGAAGCAGGTGCTTTCCTTTGACCCAGGGACCTGTCCCCACAGGGACTGTGTTTGTGACTTGCTGGGCCCCACGAAGCAATGGCCGTACGGACAGTGAAAGGAGTGCAAATAAGACACAAGGCCTGGGTCAGACAGACGCGATTCTAGACCCAGCTCTGCCCCTCCCCTGCGGGGTGGCTGTGGCGGGTCGCTGACTCCCCCGAGCCTCGGGCCGCTCCTCCGGCTTGTGGGACGTACCCGGCCACGAGCGCCTACCCCTCGGCCTGGGCCTCATCCGAGGGCCTGCCCATGCGGCCTGCGCCTCGGGGTGGGGGCAAGGCTCTCAGGGGAGCACGTGCCTGGTGGAGCAGGCCCAGTGGTGCTGGACTCGGAGGCCCCCGAACTGCCCCGGGAAACTCACCATTCTCATCTTGGAGAAGTTGACCAGGCCGTCCTCCGTGTAATTGGGCGTCCCCTCTTCGATGAAGGCCAGGTCGGTGAGGTACATCCCCAGGTAAGGGACACAGGGAGGGTCACAACTTCAAAGCGAATAGCATTAAACAGAAGTTTTCCATTTAGAAACACGAGGCAAAGTGGTTTCTCTTCACCGAGAATCCTAGGAACTCTCGGGCCTACAGGGTCAGCTGGCTGTGAGGCTCGGTCCTCTGGGGTGATGGGTGACGAGGTCCCAGCAGGGCCTGGAGCCTCTCTCCACCCTCCCTCCCTGAGCCAGAACGGCTTCCTACCTCTCTGCCCTGTTCTGGAAGAGCCCCCTCCCCATCTCTCCAGTGAAACTCTCCAACCAATCCTGCTCTGGGGTCACCACCCCGAGAGCCCTACAGCCGTCATCCCATTCCACCAGCCACGGACCCAGCCCCCGGTGCCCTTCTGCCCCTTGAGACTTCTCTGCCTGCACATTCAGCCCTGCAGGATGTCCTGCCCACCCAAGCCCTGGGGCACCCAAGCAAGAAGCCCTGGCCCTCTGAGGTCACCCTCCTGCAGGTGGCTTCTGGGCAAGGGGTTGCGGGACAGTGCCCATGACATGTGATTTTGGGGGGACACTTTTGGGCGATGGACTACACCGCTCTGATCCGTGGCTTTGGGTGCGGCCCTATGGTGGTGTCCCTGGCTGGGGCTGGGAAAGGGGCTGATTTTGGGATGGGGCCCCCACGTTCTGGCAGAGCCCCAGGGAATGCCCTCAGATGACCCTCACTGTGTCCTGCGGCTCCTCTCAGCTCAGCACACAGATGCTGGGGGCTCTATGCATGTACCTGCAGGGACAACGGACCCCCTCCCTAGACCCTCTGACCTTGGTTTCCTGGAGGCCACGTGACACCCGTCTCTCTAGTTCCCCTAGAACCAGGGGTGGCAGGGACAACAGGGGGGAGGTGGCAAGAAGAGAAACCCAGCCTTCGCCCCGAGCCTGCTGGTTGTGGAAGCCCGGCCGGGTCTCTGGGTCCCGGGGCTCCCCTCAAACTGTGAAGCGGGTCAGGAAGGCAGTTTAAGGAGCTCAGAAGTTGAGTTTAGGGAATGCCTGGACACTATTAAATCACATTGATTCCTGCGGTAAGAAATACCCGATTTTCATCAGGGGTAATGTGCTTTTGGACACTGGCCATTTCCTCCCCCACATCTTTCTTTAAACAAGTAGCAGCAGGTCTCAGGGTGAGTGTGGGAGAACACCATCCCGCCAGAGCTCAGCAACATTGTATCTATTTCTGGCGGTAACTTTGTATCTCGGCCAGTAGGGTGATTTTCCATTTACTGCCCTGATACTGGTTTCCTTCTTATTCACATTTCTTTTGGGGAAAACGTGAGTTACTTATAGAGACCCACTCCGTGAATGTGGGTGCCGCGGGCACGCGGGTGGGAGGTGTGCCCTCGGAGATGCAGAGAGCGGGCACGGGACAATTGGTTCTGGAACTGTAGGTCTTGACTCTTGCTTGGGCATTGAAAATAATTTAGCAAATGTTGATCAGATTTTTTTTAAATGGAAAAAAAATCAGAAGTAGTGTAAAAGAAAACATCTGAGTTCATTGCCTGGACCAAAAGTATACGTTGTTTTGTGAAGCTTTGTTCCTGTTATGTGCATATGCATTTCTAAACATATATGAATGTATGTTTTTACTGTGGGTTGCAATTAAAAAAAAAAAGAGCCAGACCTGCACGGGTCACTGGCAGGCATCTCTGGGTCCCGTCGGACACACGGACACACAGCCTGGGACTGTTAGAGGCCCGGCTTTCCACACCCCACCTGTCACGCTGTGAGCCTGAGGCACAGGCTGGGGGGGAGGGCCGCGGGGACACAGTTCAAAGATGGAGAAGGTACCCCGGGGCTGGCAGGGGCTGGCAGCTTATGGGCCAGCAGTCTCTGATGGGGCTTCCCAGCTCGCCCTGCTGGGTCCACACTTGACTGGGGAACTCGGTAACCGGAGGCCAGGAAGCACCTCTTGTCTGGGTTGGGGGTAGGGAGGGGAGCCAAGTGGCCACAGTGTTCCTGGAGGCCTCAGACCAGTGGGAAAGATCAGGGGTTCCTCTGACCACGGGGTACCAGCAACTGAAGGTCAGATGTGGCTGCCCAGTGGGCTTGCCACTGTGGGGTCATCTGTCTCTTCTCCCTCCGCTGCCCTGCCCCGGCGGGGGGGGGGGGGGGGGGGACGGGCCGCTCTCCCACACGCTCTGCTGCCTCCAGCTGAGGATCTCCTCTCCTCCCCAGGAAGGGTGTGAGGGCCACTGGGGCTGGGCTGTGTGGTCCGGAGTCCCCCGGACCCCGGGGCCAGGGTCCAAGCCTCTGGCATGAGGTACTCAGATTTGTGGGCAAATATTGCCGTGGGGCGGGAGTGGGGGTGGGGCTCAGAGTCCAATCCGGTTTTTTGCCACCTGGACACAACTGCTCTGTCGTCTCATTAGCAGGAGACCCGGGTTTGCTGGGTGGTCACGGACAGAAAATCACAGTGCGAAGAGGTATTTGGTATGTTGGCGCCCTTGGACGCAGCATAGCCCCATGGACGGATGGATTTCCACCCCCGCGAAGGGGCCTGGCGGGGGCCGGCCCAGCTAGCCGCCTGGTACCCCCACGGCTGCTCCGTCCTTCGCCACGGGCAGCGGCCGCAGGGCAAGCCGGGCCCCGGTCCCTCTAACGGAGGGCTGCCTATTCCAATTAAAGCCGACGTGCGGAAAGGCAAACGTGGGCCGCGTTAAGACTGGGCCAAGCCAGAGCTGACCCCCAAGGGGCTGGGGACAAAGTTTTCCTGACAAAGTTAGATCTCAGCCAGACGCTGCGGCCTGGAGCTGGGGGAGGCTCTGAGGGCGGGGGGGGGGGGGGCAGGGACAGCCTCACGGGGTCCGCTAGGGTGTGGGTTTGGGGCACGAGCAGGGCAGCTGTGGCTGTGCTCAGGGTGTCGGGGCGGGGGACTGACAGGCGCCCACGGCCAGTGCTGCAGATGGACCCGGCGGGATCTGAAAAGGTGGGTGAGGGGAAGAGGCGTCGGATGCAGGGCTGAAGCCTTGGCTGGTACAGGTAATAAGGCCATTCGCTGGAACAGTGAAAACGGGCTGGGACCGAGGTGGTAAGGCTCAGCACGGCTCCCCGGGCTGCCACTGCCCCCTGCCTGGTGAGACGGACCCCAGGGTTTCACACGGGACCCCAGGGTTTGCACAGCTCTATGGGAAACCACAGCGCCTCCAGAGAAGGGATACAGGACACCTCTGCCCCAGGTCTCCCCAACCCCCCTTCCCCTTGCAGTGCTTGGCCCCCGCATCCATGAAGCAAGAACCTGGTTGGCACGAAGGCGTCAGTCCCCAGGATGCCCAGAGACCCCATGTCCCCGCTGCCCTGCGTGGTGGGAGCAGAGGCGCCTGGGACAGGCACTGACACAGACCCATGGGGAGGAGGGAAGACGGCACAGGGTCACTGAGACAGGACAGGAGCTGTGGCAGCACGGAGGTGGTGGACGGACGAGGAAGCCATGGGAGGGAGGTGGATGGAGGCGCGCCCGGGCGGGCAGACACGCTAGGGAACGCACAGCGGGGCGACCCTCACAAGCACAGCCCGGGGGCACCAGAGAGACGGCACAGATGTGGGCGGGCCATCTGAATAAGGACAGCGATGGCACACAGAGCTGGCAAAGGGTGGGCCAGGAGCGGCGGGGGGCCAGTGAGGAGGGTGGGTGGGGCTGCAGCTTGGTGCGCAGACCCGCCGGAGATGAGGGTTTGCCCCGTCCCCAGGCTGGGGGGGCAGTCACCTTGCGGTCTGGCATGATGGCAGGACAGCGCTCGTGGACTCTAAGCAGCCAGGACCCTAGGGGTGGCCCGGGGTCTCTCCACGGTGTTCAGGGAAGAAGGGGTGAGGCCAGCCCGGTGGCTCAAAGCGCACAGCTATGGGGGTGACTGTAAGCCTGTCTCATGGGAGTGCGTGGCCAAGGTGGGCGCCAGGGGCTGGGGCTCTCCTTTGCTGGGAGAGCTCGCCTGGACCTGCGCGGGAAGCGGCCGTGGGCAACCACGGAGCGCAGGCCTCGCAGGCCACTCTGTGCCACGGCCCCAGAGCCTCCATGTCCTCGTCCGGAGGAGCAGGACGGGAGACTCCCCCCACCGCGGTGTTCTCGGGGGGTGGTTCGGCTGACGCTCGGCGGGCGTGAGACAGCCATGGGCACAGGACGATCCTTGCTAAGGACAAGAGGGCCGAGGCGGGGAGGCTCTGCAAACGGTAGGCGGCTGGGGGGAGCTCTGCCAACAGTGAGCAGCAGTTGTTGGGAAAACGGCTTTTGATTCCAAGGTGCCGTTTTCTGTAGAATGTACTCTGGTTTTGAGGACTAATTCTCAGTAAAAAAAGAAGACACAGTCCCATGAAACTAACACACTGACTTCAGGGCACATCCTGATGTCAGAAATACTGAATGGTGGGGCCAGGGGCTGTGTCGGGCTGGAGGCGTCTGGGGTCACATCTGGTGGCTCCTGGGGACAGCAGCCCCCTTCCTGGGCCCCCTCCTCTCTCTGGCTCTTGGGAAATGCTGCCGCGACTCCGGGATTTCTTTGGCAGACTACGGAGGGCAAAGCTGACCCACCCTGGCGGTCTGGGCTGCCTGGGGGTCTTGTGGGTAGACGACGGACAGATCTGCTCCAGCCACTGTGGCCTGTGCATGTGTCTGCCTTGCGGTTTTGCGACTTAAACGGTAATGGCGACAAAATGACACACACTTACTTTTTCAGAGCTTCTCTCAGATTCTTAAATCTGCCCTCTGATGACACAAGCTTTTGGAGTTTATCAATCAAAGCTTTTGTCTAGAAAGAATCAGAAGCATTTACTAACACAGGGCATGCCCCGAGGCCCACGCGCTGGCCCACGCTCCACGGGCTGCCCTTGGGGCTCCAGGACTCCAGCTGCTCTGCCCATCATGGGGCGGGGGGTTTCCGGGGACCCCTGGAGTCTGGAAGCTCACCCCCCAACTCCTGAAGACTCAGACACAGACCCGCGTCCTACGTATCCGTCAGTGTCCACGCACCCTTCAGAAACACAGAAGTGGGGCGTGGGGGACCCGGGAACCCTGGGCATCGAGCCTGGGGGTGGGGGGTAGCACGTGGCCACTGCAAGGAGCCCCCCTCCAGAGCACAGCCCAGGGGTGCGGCCGAGGGGTTTCCCTTCAGTGTAGCTCTCAGGACCCCATGCCAGTGTAAGAATCAAGAAAGACAATGGCAGATGGGCCGATCCTCTAGAAAAACAGGCCTTCCAGGGGAAGACCCTCTCCCAGCCCTGCCGGCCGAGGGTCCTGTGCTCCACTCGTCAAGCTGGACACTGGCATCGGTTGAAACGTGTTCGACCTGGGTCTGGCTTGGCGCTCCCTTCCCTGCAGGGCTGGGGAGCCCGTGCCTTGGTGGGGCCCAGCTCCCTCATTTACACGGCGGGCGGTGGACCAGGGAGCCCGCTTTCAGCTCCCGTCCCCCCAGTCCAGACCGTGGCCGAGGGCACGCTGACCGCACCCATACGCTCTGGGCCAGAATTTTCTGAGCAATCTGTGCACAGAAAATGACAGAATGTTCCTTCTGATGGGTGAAGAGACCCAGGTGTGCTCCCCAAGGGGCACGGCGGGCAGGGCACCCCGTTCAGGCTGCTCGTGGACTGACAGGAAGCATCAGTCACCAGTTTGCACCAAACCTGCTCAAAGCAGAAATGTGTTCTGCATCTGGTGAAAGCGACACACGCAGCCAAGGGCACAGGGTCCCACTTTCTCCCGGGATGGCTGCCCTCACCTATCCGTCCTGAAGCCCGGACGCCCAGGCCCACGTCTGTCCTCTCAGCGTCCTCCCTGCCCTTTTCCAGAATTTTCTGCTGCCCCACTCGCCTCTGGAGGAAGGACCTGAGGTGTGGGGCCAGATGTGGGGCTGAGAGTCCTGGATAGGGGCCTGGCTGGGCACTGTGACCCTGTCAGCGAGCCCACAGGCCAGACAGTACCCGCAGAACGCTGGGTCTCCACGCTCACATCTGGAGTATGGGAGGGGAGGCCCGGGTATTCCCTAAGGGCAACAACAATCAGATATCCTGGGACTGCGGGCCTCACAGAAGCGAGGTCAGGAGGCCCCCGGGCCATATAGCTCCAGGGGAAGGATCCCCCGCCAGTGGTCGTGAGAACCCAGGGAGGATATTGTGGGGTTTGGGGTATACACTTGGGGCCAATCTGTGGCTCTGAGATGGGCACTTTGATTCCTTCCACATCCGTGTTCTTCTGGGGTGTCGCTCTGTCCAGGAAGGATCTTTGCAGCGTGAGACCAAAAGCGTTTCCCCAGCCACTGCTTAAAAAATTGAGTTCTGACTTGAAGCACCTCCGGCATCTCCTGGTGGGGCCAGGAGCTCAAGTGGACACAGGGCCCCGGGATCTGGGACATCTCTGCCCGCAAGCAGAAAAGAGGGGCCCATGGAGTATGTCACTAAAGCCAGAGGCCAAGCGAGGGGCCTGCCTTGGACGTGGTGTTGAGGACAAAGATGATCACAGTCCCCTGAAAGTCATCCCTTCCTGTCCACCAAGCCGAACGCCTCCGGCTGGCCAAGGCTGCTCCCTCCCAAGGAGGCCAAGGTATCTATCATTGGCCAAAGAGAGACGTCCGTCCCTGCGAGAGTGTCACCATCCTCCAGAGGGGACACACAGATCTGATGCTCAACTGCACATGGGGGAGCCCCTTTCAGGAGAATGGGACAGAGGATGGGAGAAGAATGGGGAAACCGAGCCAGAGGTCCCCACCTCAGTCTGGCTGCTTGGCTCTGGCATGGGCTGGCCTGGGCTTGGGTGGAATGTTGTCCGGCTTTGGGTCAGCACCTTCAAGCCGACGATGGAAGCCTGCTGCTGGGCCTGCATTTCAGGCCCTTCTGGTCTCAAGCATCCAGGGGACACCGGCAGAGGGACAGCGACTGTCCCTGGCTGGGGCTGGCCAGGTGCCATGCAGATGCACGGGGCCGGAGAAGGGCTGGAAGAAGTCAGCAGGGCCCGCTGGCCACAGAGTGTGCAGGCCTGACAGGCCAAGCCAGCCTGGATGACTCCGGGGTCCGACAGCAGCCTGCTCAGCCCCCAGCTACAGGAGGTCACGGTGCCATGGGGCGCACACGGCCGGATGGGCTTACACGCCTGAGCTCCCGAGCTCCAGCCTCTGCTCTCTAGGAGCCCCTGTCCTTGTCCTGACCCCGGTGTGTCTGTGTTTGGGGAGACAAGAGCCCCAGGCTTGCGGGTTGGGCTGCTTAGCTAAGGAGGAGGAACGGAGGGACCTGATGGCTGCCTGGGGGACACAGGATCGTGCCCTGCTGTTGGCATGAGGATGGGGGGGCAGGTAATAAAGAGAACATGAGGGGTACTCGGTGTGCAAACCCAGAGCGGTCCAGATGAGACAGGCCCCTTGGAGACCCCGTGCCCCCCAGAGCCCACCCAGCAGCAGGACCACAGACACCAGGCCAGGGTATCGGTGCCTGAAGAGACTTGTTCGGCAGAGCCTGTCCACCTCCCGCACATGTGCAGGCTGGGCCGGGCACCCACTGAGTGCACCAAGGAGGTGGCCCTCTGTGTGATCCTCTTAGGAGAGCTGCCCCCTCATGACCTCAGTGCAGGGAACTTTACTCCTGAGGAAGAAGCTACATTTCAGAATTGTGCTCTGAACAGATCAAGATCAAGCCCACATTTACGATCGCCGACTCCCTGGTGGCCAGAAGGGCCAGTGAGTCTCGAGTCCTGGGAAGGAACTTATAGGACCATCCAGCCACTGCCTCGGCAGCCCTGCAGATCTGGACTGGCATGCACACGAAGCCACCACTCTTGTCCCAGCTCAAGGAGAAGAGCATGGGGACCAGTTGTCACTGTCTTACATGTCCCGCTTTGCAGTGTTAATTGTTTAAGTGGCATTAAAGTCCCAGGGCCACATTTGTGGGCCGGATACCTCGTCCCTGGTGATACAGGAGAAGAGGTTCTGTTGAGAGTGTTGGCCCTCATCCTGTCCTTTGCCCACCTATGGATGTCCAGAGGCCAGCACTCCGGCGCCCCAGCCCAGCCCAGCCCAGCCCAGCCCCAGGCCGGCCACGGAGCCTGCCTCCCGCCCGCACCTGCTTGGAGACTTTGAGCCACGTCTTTTTCAGCCGGAATATCGCGCTGCGGTTCATGGACGAGGTGATCTCCAGCACAGCGTTATAGTTGTGCAAGCAGCGACAGATGTCGGCCACGGCCACCCACTTCTCGATGGCACTCACTCTTGCATTGATGTCCTCATTACGGATGATTTCTGAAGCAATCAAGTTACTGATCTTTAAGCCCATACAATGAGACAAGAAAAAATAAGAGGCATAAGTATCGCGAGGCCGACAAGCCCCCAGCGTTTGCAGGAAATCTCGACAGTGCTCTGGAACGTTACCAGAACAACTAACAGGAACTCACTAGGGCAGCTGCTTAAAGACTCAACACACCAAAATGGGAAGTTTTCCTATGTATTAGCCGTGCCAGCTAGAAAACACCATGACAAAGACCTTCACAATCCCAATGGGAATGTGTGAATTACCTCAGAACCTAAACTGATGTGAACCTTGGAAGATCCTACGCGAAAAAAAACTTATCAAAGGTTTTAAGTGCTTGGATTGCGAAGAAGAAGATCCAATTCCCAAATGGGAATATAAATATGCCATTTTCAATACTAACACGTGACTTTAATGCACTCCAGTAAACGAGCAACGGGAGATTTCCTGAGAACCCAACAAAGCAAGTCCTCGGTTCCCCTGGAAGAAGACAGGAGAGCCCAGCTCTGCGAGAGTCTCCACCATACAACTGGGGCTCGGAGAGGACCCACACTCTGTGGCCTCCTGGTCTCACATATAAATTCCCCAGCAGACGGGCACAAATCCAATGTGGGTGGGACTGGGGGCGGTCAGGGAGCTGGGGCGTGGGACAGAAGCACTGGTCCAAAGCATTCTTTGCAATTTCCTATGAATCTCTAATTACTTAAAAAAAGTAAAAAAAAAAAAAGGGGTGCCTGCGTGGCTCAGTGGGTTAAAGCCTCTGCCTTCAGCTCAGGTTATGATCTCAGGGTGCTGGGATCGAGCCCCGAATTGGGCTCTCTGCTCAGCGGGAAGTCTGCTTCCCTCCCTCTCTCTCTCTGCCTGCCTCTCTGCCTACTTGTGATCTCTGTCAAATAAATAAATAAACAAATAAATAAATAAAATCTTTAAAAAAAAAAGTAAAAAAATACCACTGTTTATTAAAAAATTAAGGTAATAAAAGGACGTTTACAGATGAATAAAACCTGTAGGGCCTTACTGCCAAGAACTCTTCTCAAAAATAATTTCTGGGCACCTGGGTGGCTCAGTGGGTTAAAGCCTCTGCCTTGGGCTCAGGTCATGATGTCAGGGTCCTGGGATCGAGCCCTGCATCGGGCTCTCTGCTCAGCGGGGAGCCTGCTTCTCCCTCTGAGCTTCTCCATCTCATGCTCTCGCTCTCTCTTTCTCTTTCAAATAAATAGATAAAATCTTAAGAAAAGTAATTTCTGAAGGATGTACATCAAAAGGTTGGATTGTAGAACTATTTAAGAACGGAAACTGCTGAAGAGAATCAGGAAGGAATGATAACACAAAATAGTGCATATATTAGAACCCCCCCTTTTTTTAAGAAAAGATTTTGTTTATTTGATGGAACGAGACACAGCGAAAGAGGGAACATAGGCAGGGGGAGTGGGAGAGGGACAAGCAGGCTTCCTGCGGAGCAGAGAGCCTGGTGCGGGGCTCGATCCCAGGACCCTGGATCATGACCTGAGCCCAAGGCAGATGCTTAATGACTGAGCCACCCAGGTGCCCCCATATATTAAAACTCTTAATTATGTTGAAGTGATAAAGGGTTTTTTTTTCTCCAATCAGACACTGAACCCAAAACCAGTTTTATGTATACGTTATACAATTTTTTTTTGAAGGAGTAGCTCAGTGAAATCTTCCAGAACGTAGAGACGAGGATCTTTTAACTTATGCTATGAGGCCAGTATAGTCTCGACACCCAAGCCAGAGATGCACAATACGAGAAGGAAAATCACACACCCGTCCGTTTAACACACCACGGCCGTGTTACTTTGTCCCTCGGACGTGGGGGTGGGACTATTAGTGACTGCCAGCGAGAAACCTGCCTTCCTGCGTCCGCAGGCTGAAGGGCCTAGACCATTCACCCAACTCAATAGATGCGGAAAGAGTCGTTGATAAAATTCATCGCTTATCTGCGGTAAATACCATCAGTAAACCAGAAAAGCATTTCTTTCACCCCAAACAGGGAAACGGGAGAAGCGTTCTGGAAGCACCCCCCAGATCAGTACCAACATCTGCACTCCAGTCCATCCTAAGGGGCCGCAGGGGTGACGTGGGCACGGGGGCGGTGCACCCGGGCACCTCGGTCTCCCGCCCTCATTCTAGCCCTGATGCTGGAGAGCCCAGTCGGTGCCACTCAACGAGGCAAACAGGTTACAGGCCAAAGGTCAGAGAAAGGTCTAGAAACAGTTGTAGGTGGTGACTGTCTCCTCGGGAGGCACATGGTCTGTGTCTGCAGAAATGACGGGTTTTAAGAGACATGGCCAGATGCCAGGCGGTGAGGCAGGCAGCCCTCAGAGGTGGACCGTGTGGGTTCAGAGCAGGCTGTCCTGTTGTGTAATGTCAGGGATGGGACTTAACCCCCTCGGGCCTCGGTTCACCCCAACAAAGCGAGCGAGACGGGGTTCAACGAGCTGATGAGGAGGAGGCCCGCGGCACCGCAGCCGGCATGAGCCAGCCGGGCAGCGAGCGCTGACGTCGGCCCTGGGCTCCCCTGGGTCCCGGGCACAGCTGCGGCGGGGAGGGCGCGGGAAGCAGCTTCCAGGACGCGCCCACCTGCTCCACTTACTGTCTCCCCTGGGACACGGGCCCCCTGCTCTGCTGCTGGGTTCCCTACAGGGCTCCCCTCCCGAGCTGCAGTGCGGGGGGGGGTCTCCCACCTTTCCTCCTGGGGGCCAAGGAGCCTCCCGGGTGCAGGGCATTGGCCAGGGAGCCCCGGCCAGGCGGTCAGGACGAGCAGAGTCACACGCTCCTGCGTCCAGCCATCGGGGCCTTCCTTGTGCCGCAACACTGCTCAGAGTGCCCTCGGGGCTGGTACGGGGCAGCCACGGACGGGGCCCCGTGTAGGCGGGGGCTGGAGCCCGGGCGTCCGCCCTCGGAGCCTACGTCTGCTTGTGTCCACCACACGGGCTAAGGGTCGGTGTGAGGTTACAATGCCCACAAACCCCGGGTGTCCCGTGCCTTGTGGGGAGCCCGCTGTGCACCCAGCTCCCCGAGGGTCCTGGCGAAGACGAACCCGGGAGAGACAGACCCTGCCCCCGGCCCCGTACTCACGTCATTGAAATGCTTGGTGGTCTTCATGATGTACGGGGTCCTCTCGTTCTTCTCCAGTTTCATCCAGCCTTGTCCGAAGAACTCCCTGTGGGAAGTGAGGACACCCGGGCCATGAGCTCTGTCCCGCTCAGCCCTTTGCTGTGAGTGCTCTGCTTTCTGAAAGGCCTTTGCCTCTCGGGGAGGAACTTCCTGCACAGCCCCAGACAGGAAGGGACGCTGGGCTGGCGTCTAGCTCCGTTTGGCCTGGCTCAAGGCCTCAGTGGCCTCATCTGTGAAAGGGGAACGTGGCGGCTTTCCCCCCAGGGCTGCTGGCAGGCCGAGGCTGGAGCCGCCGTGTGGGAAGGCTCAGCATCTACCGTGGAGGCAGAGTCCAGGGGGCCCTGTCTGGGACCTGGCGCCCGAATGGGAGCGCTCCCCTCTCAGACTCACGGTGCAGAGAGGCTGGTCTGCAGCCTAGGGGCGGAAGGGCGAGGAGCCCGCAGGCCAGCGTGAGTGCCAGTGAGACCCCATGGGAAGGCCACAGACATCCGGGCCTCATAGGGAAGCTCTGCATTTGGCAGGGATGGTGAGGGGCCCCGGTTGCATGCTGTGGGCAGGATGGGAGTGATTCTCTGCTTCTGCTCCCAGAGGAGCCCAGCAGAACCACCAGGCTTCACTGGCAGATGCTGCTGTTGCCCGAGATGCAGCCACACTCTCCCCGCTGACAGCCGGCGGAAGTTTCCAGAAGCACAGACCAAAGGCCCTGGAGTGCGTCAGAGCCTCAGATCCTGAGGTCCCAACTTTGGGAAACTATTCCAGGACGCTTGTCAGAAACTCTGAGAAATACTTCGTTACAACAAACCACGCTGTGGCTTCACGCCTTGCGAGGGTATTCCGTGCACTTGCCGAAGGCGCGGAGGGAGGCCGGCGTGAGTTCACTTAAGTGGTGCGATTACCAGCAGCACTTGGGGGCGACTGGCTACAGTCCGGGCAGGGACACCAGGCTTCTGGGCTCCTGCGAAATCCAGAGCTGGCCCCGCCCCCTGCTCCAGGGGCACGTGCTTGTGCACACTCACACGCAACCAAGCACGGTGTGCACACTCATGTATGCATACTTACACACCAGTGCTCACGTGTACACAGCACACAATCACACACCCACATAACCACACACACATATGCACACGTGTGCACAATCAAGCAGGTGTGCACACATTCACACACTCACCCATGCACACGTGTACACGCTTACACACCCACATGTACCCGGTGCACAACCACACTCGAGCCTGCACACTCACACACCCACACACACGTGTGCAATCACAGAGCATGCGTGCACACACTCAGATGTTCACATACACCCACAAACACTCATGCACGTGTGTGCACACTAACGCTCCTGCACACATATAAGAGGACTTATAGAGCTCTGGAGTAGGAGAGCTGAGTGCAAGATGCTTCTGGAAAAGCGTGAGTGTGCGTGCGTGCAGAACTTGGGGCCAGGGAAGAGGAACACATTCCTGTCCCACATCCCTGAGGACACACATGCTTCTGATCCCCCGCGGTGAATGCACGTGGCTCAGGATGTCCAGGCGTGGGTCCCAGGGAGGCGGCACAGCCAGCTGCCGGGAGGAGGACGGGGAGGCCCGCACCCGCGCCCACTCACTCATAGGGGATCTTCTTGAAGACGAGGTGGTCCAGCAGGGTGAGCTGCTCCGCGATCTCCAGGGCCGAGTGGTTTTCAAACGGCTCTGCCTTGATGCCTTCCGCCTGAGGGGAGCACGTCCTGAGTCAGGCCCTCCTGCTTTCCGGCTGCCTCTCGGGTGCCATCGGCCTGTCCCGGGTGGGGGCGGGAAGGGCACAGCAGGAGCGCGTGCGGCCCGTGCTCCGTGAGTCAGCACGCACGCTGCAAGGAGGCTGCCTTGTCCCGGACATGACCGGCACCACAGAGGCGTCCGGAAGACGCCTGGCCCACATCACTCGGCAGGACGTGGGCTGCCTGGGCCCAGCTGTGGGTTGCGGGCTCCCAGTGACCTGTCCCTCCCCTCAGGCTCTGTGTGGACCCGTAGCCGGCTCCAGAATGTCCCTATGAAGCCCCATTAGCAGCGTGAGCTCATAAGGGGTGATGACCTCCCGGGGCGCCCAGAAGGTGGCTGGCTGGCCCTCGTCGTGGGGTTCCTGTGTTTCTGGCCCCCAGGACCACCGTGGGCACAGCCGTTGTGGCTGTCCACTGCCCGGCCCCCCTGACCGGGGGAAGGCCTTGGGAAACACTTGCCAGGGGACCAGGGTCCCGGTGGCAGGGATTTGATCAAAGGTGGATGTGGGAAGGCCGGTGTCCTTACCACAGAGGCCTCTGTAGCGTCTGGGAGGGGAGAGAGGGGCTGGGGGAGAGAACGGAAGGAGCCTCAGGGCTGGCCGTGTCCAGGAGCGAGGGGTGAGGAACCAGAATCACCCCGACCTCCAGCTTGGCCACAGGGGACACAGGGCCTCAGGGGTTGGGCTAAGCCCCCCAGGCCTGCACTGCTCACAAGAGAACAGGGTCCAGCCCCTATCAAGGGGGCAAGCCCTCTCCTAGGCTGTCTGCCCCCCTCCCTCCCTCCCCGGCTCCCTCAGCAAACAGCCACTGAGGGTCCCTGCTAGACACCGGACGCAGAAGGACCAGGAAACAGTCCCGGGCGTCACAGAGCTCCAGCTACTCGATGGGAGGGACAGCACACAGGGCAGCTCAAGAGTTCCCACGCAGTCCTGGCTGTAGTGACCCCGGGCCGGAGGTCTGGGTGCAACGGCAGGGGACACAATACCATCAGGGAGTGACAGGTGGTGACTTGGGGACAAGAACAGCAGGTGCCACCAGGATACCTGGGTTAAGGACCCTCCTGGGGGCTCAGGACGGCTGCCAGGCCTGAGGGCCCGTAGCTGGCCTGGGCTGGGGAAAGGCCGGCGGGGTGGACCACAAGAAGGCGCGCTAAGCAAGGGGAGGCAGGGAGCTCGCCAGCTCTCTCTGGGTCACCCGGGGGGCAAGGTGACCCTGGAGGAGAGGCCGGAAGCACAGCTTGCCCGCCTGCCTTGGGGCCCTCTGAGTGTCCCTGTGAGCAGCCCTCAGGCTCTCTGGTGAGGCCACTGGAGCCTGTGCACACAGGATGTGCCCCCACGGGCTCTCGGGGCTCCGGGAACAAGTCCGGGCCAGAGGGAGGCTCCGCTCAGCGGTGCTTTGTTCCGCAAGAGCCTCAGGATGTTTGCCCAGAAACAAGGGGCTCTCGTGCTCTCGAGGGCTCAGCACTGTGGTTGGTCCCTGCCGGGAACCCACTCCGGGAAGGAGCCCGGACTCGCAGGGCTCGGCCAGTGTCCTGCCCCAAGGGTCCGTGTGGCGTCTTTGTGCGAACACCTTTCCTGCCCGGAGGCCCAGCCTCAGTGTGGGCTGGAGGGGAGCAGGGTGTGGGCCCGCTGCTGGCCGGGGCTGCCCCAGGTGCTCCCTGTGGGGGCCCAGGCCCTGGAGAGCTGGGAGGGGAGGGGAGTGACGGGCCCAGAGCCTGGAGTCCTCTGTCCTCACCTTGGGTTCGCCAGTGCCCAGAGCTTGGGCAGCCAGTGCGGGAAGTGAGCCAGCATGCGGCTGCGTGGCGGGCAGAGCCCGTCGGCCTCCAGCTTCCTTGCCACCACGGTGGCAGGGGCCCCGGACTCTGGGGTGGCTTGTGGGGGCATGCTGGGGCCACTTCCTGGACCTGGAGGAGGATGTGGGCCCGCTGGGCCCTGGGAGCACATCGCTCCCCCCCTTCCACTGAGTGCCCCGCCGCCATGAGCTCATATGGCTCTTGGCAAGCACAGGGCTCCCGGCGGGCGCCCGCATAGGTAGACAGCGGCTCCGACTCCCTGGGATGAGGCAGCATGAGTGCGGGACGAGCTCTTGCTCTGGAGTTGGAACTGAGCCGGTGCGGACCCAGCTTGGACCCTGCAGCCCTGGGTGGGGTGCGTCACCGCCCCCGACCCCACTGCTTCATCCTGAGTGTGGGGCTGGTGGTGTAGACGGGCTGCCGGTCTGCCGTTGGAGAGAGCCCGGCCGGGGTCCGCACCCAAGAGCAGCTCCCCTACCCCAGCCGGGCCCCCCACCCCCCTCAGCCTCCTCCAGGGGCCACGGAGCAGAGAACACCCGCTGGGGGCGGGCCGGGCCGGGGAGGGGGCTGGTGAGCAGAGGATGAGGGAAAGAGGAGTGGAGGTGTGTGGAGGTGTGGCAGGTGGGATTTCCTCCCTCCGAAAAGTGGTGCTGAAGTCCTGCTCCCTGGTGTCTGGGAACGTCACCTGATTTGGAAATAGGGTCTTTGCATGCGTGCCCTGCTTAAGAGGAGGTCACTGGGGGGGGTCCCAGTCCCACAGGACTGGTGTCTCCACAGGATGGGGGAGCTTGGACGCAGGGAGAGACATGCTTGGGGAGGGTGATGCAGGGGTGAGGACAGCCCGGAACAAGGAGGCGGGGAGCAGAGGTTCAGGGGCACACGCCGAGGGCCACCCAGGGCTCCAGGAGCTGGAAGAGGCAGGAAGCCCCTCCCCCGGAGCGTCTTCTGCCGACACCCGACTCGAACCCCCTGGTCTCCAGAACCTGCAGTGCTGCTCTGCGTCAGCACCGCTGTCTTCTGGCCACGCCCCGGGGGACTCATGCTGGAGGGGGCTGCTCCGTGCGTGGGGCCCGGCTCACCAGCTGCGTGATCTCCTCTAGCGTGATCTGGTTGTCACCCGGGTCCTCCTGGGTCAGAGTCCTGGGGCACGAGATAGCACGGTGAGCCCCGTGAGCAGGTTCCCTGCCTCCCCTTGGCTGTACCCCTCCCCACGCAGGTCCCCGCGGGCTGCCCGGCTCTGCTCTGCACTTTCCGAGCCGGAGCCCACTGCCCGTTGGTCACGGATGTCTCCCTGATGGCCTGTCAGGATTCAGCTCTCTGCCCCTCCGGCCTGCGTGAGGCCTCTCCTGGGGCTCCCTCAGCCCCAGTCTCCTGGTGTCGGGAAGGCTGTGTGCACGCTTGGCCCCTGCCACCCCAGGGCCAGGAGCCTGAGAGCCGGCTGATGTCTGATCTGTCCAACCCCATGGCCTGGGCCCCAGCACAGGGTGGGCCTGTGGCCAGTGCCCGTGGCATGACAGGAGGAACAAGGGGAAGGAGCGCCAGGCCTGGGGGCATGTGGGCAGGAGAGCCTTCCAGACGGAGGAACAGAGCCAGTGGGAGGCCCAGAGGTGGCCCATGTGTGGGGGCAGGAGGCAGCGGGCGAGGGCAGAGTGGGCATCGGGCCGCGGTGGGGTGTGACGGTGGACCCTGAGTCAGGCCACAGTGCGCGGCCACACTGTGACAGCACGGTGACCTCTGGGGGAGAAGAGGCGGCCGTCCGCCCCGCAGAAGGCATTATCAGGGAACCCGACAGCCAGGTGACAGTGTAGAGTGCCATAGCCAGCCTCTTTCGTGGCAGTGCAGGCAGTCCGGGACAAGCTCCCGAGCTGACAGCTCCGCCCGTGGGCTCGGGGGCTCTCTGCCCTCCTGAGGGAGAGACACTTGGCCCCGGGAAGGCGAAGTGGACGGTGTAGCTATTCGAGTCCCACTCTCGCCCCCGACGCCCGTGGACAGGAGCCAGCCGGTACCGGCGGCTCGGCTCCGGGCAGGGGCACCCGCGCTCCTTATCTGGGCATCCCATGTGGCCACGGGTGCCACGTGGCCCATGTGACTGCGGAGCTGGACTTTCAATCCATTAAGGTTTAACAGCTCTGGTAGGTGGTGGCTGCCACCGAGGGCGCCGGGACCAGGCAGGAGCTGGGGGCTGTGCAGGGGAAGAGGCGCAGCTCCTGCCTCAGGGAGGTCAAGGTCCGAGCGGAGGAAAGACGCACAGATGTCTGCCCGGGGGCCCGTCCACAGAAACGGGGCACACAGCCCTCTGGTGGCTCAGGGCTCCTCCCCCCACCCCTGCACACCTGCTTGAGGCCAGCCCACCTGGAGGGAAGCCCTCCCTGGCTCCCTGCCCCTGGCCGGCCGTGTGGGGACAGGGCTGGGCCCCCACGCAGCAGCCATGCCCAGGGGGCCAGGGCTACCCAGACCTGATGATGTTGGCTGCGGCCTTCCTCTCCTGGGTCAGCAGCTCGGGGTCGTGCATGACCTCCTCCAAGAAGCTGATCACCTTGCATCTGAGCTCGTCATTGGTCTCGAAGTCCTGTGGGGGGAGAGGTGGCGGCAGCTCTGGCCATTGCTCAGGCTGCCCGGAGCTGGCCCCCTGGTCCCGCCACATGCAGGGGCCGCCTATCTTGTCTTCCTTTGCCCTGGTTGTGTGGGCAGGCACCAGGGGAGCCTAGAGACCCTTGAGTGTAAAACTCTGGGCAAGACCAAGGGTCGGCTCCTGGCTGGCTGTGCCCCAAGGCCAGGACTCTGGGGGTGCGGACCTACTTGGTTCCCTCTGCAGAGGTAGACGGACACAGGCCCCAGGGCCTTGGAATGTCCTTGGTGCCCTCCCAGGGGAGGCACCCGAGCACAGCCTCTGGGCCCCCTCCCATTGCCCCGAGGCTGTCCTGCTCATGGTCCTGGCAGCGGCTCCCGGGGGCCAGCGCCGGGGGCACCCACCCACCTGAGAGTGTTTGGAGACCCAGTGGCGGAGCACGTTCAGGACGCGGTTGGTGGCTGCCCGCCGGATCACGAACTCCTTGTCCCCATTCCTCTGGTCAGGGGGAAACCCTGCGGCACAGGGGACACAGGGCACAGGAGGACAAGAAATGGGGCTCGGTGTCTGGCTGGATCCAAGCCCCAGCCAGGGTCAGTCAGGCCGCGGCCGTGCCGGGGTGGGGCCTTCAGGTCGGGGGTCGGCGCTGGCCAAGGCCGGGGGCAGCAAGCCCTGCACACCTGGGGAGGGGGGACGGTGTCCAGGCTGTGGCCGGGCTGTGCCCGCAGAGGGAGCAGACCCCTCCCGCGTACCTGCGCTGGCCAGGGACATCCTGCGGAACTTCTCCTTGTTCGGGGCGCCCTCGTTGGCTCCTGCCGTGGCGATGGCAAAGGCAGAAGCCGCCGATAGGGCGCTGCGCGTGCTGTCCAGTTCCCGACACGAGGTCACGACGACCCCGTTGTTGTAGGAGAAGAGGGGGAACTCTGTGCAGGGGACAGAACCGACCCTCAGCCTTCCCTCGGCTGCAGAGAACCGGGGCTCCCCACCCTGGAGCAACCCCAAGACAGCCAGCCCATCGTCGCGGGGCTTAGCAGGTGGAGGTGGGGGCCCATTCCCCTGCTCACGTCCGGGGGGGGGGCAAGCAACTCCCAGGGCAGTCTTGGGGTAGGGAAAGCCCCCACCTCCCTCTGCCGTCTCCATGGAGCTGCGCTGGTCTGCGGAAGCCCCAGCTTGCACCCTGTCCACGGCTCTGCTTTACCCCCCGGGGCCCGGCCGACCTGCGCTGCTTGGGGACAGTGTCACAAGTTTCCTCATGCTCTTGGGCTATTTGGGATGGACACGTAACCTGTCCAGTGGCTGACGGGCTCACGGGCACGATGGGGTGGAGCGAGGCCTGGTTCACTGCGTGGCCTCGGATGTGTTAGTTACCCTGAGACCCGCATCTCTGCGCAGTAGGGACAGTAACACCTACTCCGAGCGGTGGATGTCCCGTTGGAGGAGAGGACGTGGCCGCAAGTCCACGGCCTCACACCGTGGACCGCCTGTGCCGAATGATGCTTAGCGTTTAGCGGCAGCAGCCAGAGCCCCTGACTCTGGAAACCTATCCCGTCCTCTTTAGGTCTCTGGACAGCAATCCCCCGTCAGGGCGAGCTCATGGTATTCGTGCTGCAGGAAGCCAGTGGCTCCTTTCAAACTCTCCAAACTCAGTTCTGATGTCTGCAGTGTGGTCGGTCTGAGACGCCATGGCCGTGGGCCCAGGCTGGGTGGCCGTGGGACCTATGGGGTCTCCCTGCGTGGCCTGGACGGCAGGGGTCCGTGGGCCGGGGCAGGGGGGGCCGTCCTGGGATGTGAGGCGAGCAAGGGCTCGCGTGGGGACCTTGGTCGGTAACTGGGAACCACCTGGCCCCTGAACCCCGTGGACGAGCCCCCACCCCGCTGGGCCCTCCTGTGTCGGCCGCACCGTCTGGTCTGGAGTCTGGGTGGCCGTGCTGGGCGGAGTGGCCCGAGCCCAGCCGTCGCCCCGTGGGCTGTGACGCTCAGCGGCGGTTCTGCACGCAGGGTCCCTCGTCCCTCGCCTGCACTAGTGAGACCGCCCCTTCCCCCTGGCCGGGGCCCCCTGCATCCTCCCGGGATCTAACGTCCCAGGGCTGAGCTGTACCTGAGGAATTTTTGCTTTTGACCGACTTTGGTGTCGTGGGCGATTTGGTCGGTGATGTCTCGGTGTCCCCATCGTCACTCTGGTTTTGGTCATTGTCGGACTCTTCCCTCACCGAGACGTCTGAGGCTGGGGGAGGGAAGGAATGATGTCACGTGTCGTCAGCGATCCCTCGTCTGGAAGTCCAGGCCTCTAACTGGCGGAGGCGGAGCAGAGGAGGTTTGGGATCTGCCCGCGGGCGAGGACGTGACGGCTCCGTGGGCCGTGGGGGCTGTGGGGTCCCTCCCGCACCAGCGGGGGTGAGGAGTACCCAAGACCAAGACGGCTCTTTTCTCCCCGCGGTTGGTCAGCCCCTCACGGGCTCCGATGGGGACTCGTTTGGATGCAAGTGCCCACTCGGGGGTCTGCAGGGGGTCTGCACAGCGCTAACACGTCCCCAGGGGAAGCCCACGAGGCCGGTCACAGACCACACTCTGAGCGGCAAGGGGTCCTTCCCTGCACCCCCACGTGTGTGCATGCGTGTCTGTGTGTGCTCACGTCTGAGTGTGCGTGTGCCTGTGAGCGCGTCTGTGGATGAGCACGTGTGCACGTGTGCGTGCATGCGTGGGCATGAAGCGTCTCAGGGTGACCATCGGGCCACGCTGCCCAGAAAGTCCTGCTCTGCGCCCGCGCTCCCGCACTTCCGGTCACGATCACAAGTGTTCTGGTTTTGGTAACAACTTAGTCTCCCCAAGCTTAGCAGACTTGTGGTTTACACACTTTGGAGAAAAGTGATGAAATGTGTTAAAAGTGAGATCTTGGTCAAAGACTCTTAACCTATCTGGTCCTCAGCTTCCCCAACTGGAAAGTGAGTGAAATTACACATGACCGTTTTGAGACCCAGGCAGAAGACCGCCTCCTCCTTAGAAATGAGCATGCACACACACGCATGCACACGCACCCACACGCACGATTTGTGCACAATCAGTGGGGTTCAGGGGCTTCTCGATCACTGGTTGAGAAGCCCCTTGTGCGATCATTTTGCAGGGGCAGGGCCGAGGGGGCCGGGCCGGGCGGGGTGGGGGCGGGACCGAGGGCCTGGCTGGCCCGGCATCCACTCACTCTGCTTGCTGAGAGCTACGGGCTCTTCCGGCTTCTCAGTGGCCGTGTCGCCCTCGTCCGGGATCTTGTTGGCGAGGCTGCTGGACACGTAGAGCTTGCTGGTGTCCAGCGTGGCCTTGCTGAAGGGCGACACGGCCGAGTACAGGCTGGTGTAGCCGTTGGAGCTGCAGCTGAGGGCGGCCAGGTCCAGGGCCTTGCCGCCCGTGATGATGGGGATGTTCAGGGACAGCTTCCGCCGGCGGCTAGGTGACGACGTCTTGGTGATGGACAGGGGCGGTGGCGAGGAGAACTTGCGTGTGGCACGTGGGGACTTGGGGGGGTCGCCGTAGAGAAGCTTGTTGCTCTGGCCACTGGCGAACAAGAGCTCCAGTGACCTGCGGGGCGGGTGGGGGACGGTGGCCAAGGGTCAGCGTGGGTCTGGTGGCCTTCTCAGGCCTGGGGTCCCCCTGTCTCTGGGAGTGGCTCCAGGGGGAGCAGGACCCAGGGGCCCCGGCCACGTCGGGGTCTGCACCCACCCGGCACTGCTCGCCTGAGCAGGTCCTTGCAGAGCTGCCTGGGAGATGCTGAAATTTCAGGACAGACCCCAGGGTGTAGGGACCGCAGGGGAACCGAAGGTGCGGACAGACAGGCACTCCCAGGCGGGACAGCCTCGTTATTTCAGGGACGATACACCAGCGCCCATTCAGAAGTCCAGACTGACCCGACACACTCCTGAGTGAACCACGCTGAGCACCCACACCCAGGAACAACGGGGGCACGGGCCTTGAGGACGCCGGCCCCTGTCAGCCTCGTGACCTTGCTCACCTCGGACCTGTGCTCTGCCGGCTCAGGACGGCTTTGCCCCAGTTCCATGCTGAATTCTGGATCGCACAAGCCCCTCCCTCTACATGCAAGTGCCCTGAACCTAAAACTCCCCAAGATTGTTTCTGGGGGGACGCAGCTCTGGGAAACATTCCTGGTGTTTTTGCTACTTGTTGCAAGGAAAAGCCTTCCCCTTCCCACGCTTGCTGGTTCTGTCCTTTGGCTTGATGCCCAAAAAGTGAAGCCAGTTTAAGTGACGCTCTTGGGACCCTGGCAGCTGGGCCGGTCCTCTGAGCAGGTGCATTTGAGGGGCATGGGGCAGGGGGCAGTGTGATGACATGGCCCATGGCCAGAGGTCTGCACCTGCCAAGTGTCCCCTCTAGGGTCTGGGCAGGGACGCGGGCTTCCACGTCGGCAGCAGCTCTCCATCCACAGGGGCCTAATGGACCCCCCCCGTGCTCTGACCTCACCCTTACCCTGGTCCTGATCGTGTTTACCGATGGGGAGGCCGAGGCTCAGAGACGGGATCAGGGGAGGCCTGGGGCAGGGAGTGGAATGTGGGGTGTCCCAGCCGTCCTGGTCAGGCCCCTCCCTCTGCACGCCGGGGCCCACCTCTCAGGGCCAGGCTGGAAGCGGATGACTTGCTCGTAGTCACACATGCAATCGCTCACACGGGTGCAATGAGTCTGTGCTGTGTTCTGCGTGGGACAGACCCCCGGGCCCCAGGAAGGGTTTCCTTAGTTTGCGTGTGGGAACCCAGTCTGCACGGGGTGGTCTGTCCAGCTTTCTCGGGTTGGGAAGTTTCCAGAAGTTCAGAGCAGAGAAATGAGATCTGCCCTGCCTGGATAAGGTCTGAGCGGGTGGACAGGGAGCCAGTGTGGGCAGGCTGGGGGGCTGGGGCACTGGGGGGGCACTGGGCGGCTGGCTGCTCGGTCGCAGAAATGGGGGTAGTGAAGAGGGGTGGTTAGCGCCTCCAGACCTCCTGACCCTGGTGGGACGCAGCAGCTCTGTCCCCGGTCTCACCCCGGGGATGGGGGGCATTCACTGGGGCTCTGAGGCTCGGGATGGGCCGGCCTGGACACCGCGTAGGTCCGAGCAGAAAAGGAAGTCACCTGCTGGTTCCTCCCATTCCCAGAGCAGTGAGCTCCCTCGGGGGCTTGGATCCGGTCTCTGAACTTGGACGACCCCAGAGCAGCCCTCACGATGTGTTCTCGCCGTCCCTGTGCTGAATGGGGATTGCTAACTCCCTTCCCCATGCATCTCTGTGGGCTGCGGGCCCACGTGCGGTCACTCCCTGGCCGGCCTCACTCCGTGCTGCTCTGGCCCGGGTAACTGGCTGGGGGGGGTTGGAGGCTCCTGCTGGGCTCAGAGGCTAGGTGCCCGGCAGCTGGACCAACCCTGCGGCTCCAAGGCCGGCTCTCTGGGCCGCCGCAGGCCTTGCCGGGCTAGCCCGGACCCCGTGACATGGGCTGCGCCTGTCCTTCGAGTTCTCACCTGGCAGGGACCCAGGGCTCGCGGTGACCCACCGGGCCCCTCGAGGCTTGGCCAGAGCTGGGGGTGGGCGGATGAGCAGCGGATGGAGCAGGGCAGCAAGGAGGACAGGAGGAAAAGGAGAGTGAGGGCCACTGCCGCCCTGCCCGCTCCACCAACTCATGGACGGGCCCCCACTCAGCCCCGGACGCTTGGGGGCCTGGGGACGAGTCTCCCGGCCTCTCCGGGTCCCGGCTAGCCTGATGGCAGGGCCGCGCTGTGGCACTGGGGCTGGATGGGTGGTCTTGATGCAAGGTCAAGGCGGCCTGCCTCCCAGAGGCCGCACCGGCCCACGTGCACCCGAGGGGGCTCCCCCTCTCTCCATAGCAGGGTGGGGTTCCAGCAGGGAAGAGCTGAAGGTCTTGGCCTGTCTTTGTGTCCTTCCGCCCATCCCCCTCTCCCCTTCTTTCTGAAATGGGAAGGCGGGGAAGCCCTGTGCTGTGGGGAGAGCCTCGTGCACCCTTGAGATGGCCCCCCACCCCGAGAGCCCCCGGGCAGAGGGGAAGACGGCAGGGTTGGGCCGCTCAGCCCTCCCTGCCCCTGCACAGAGGGTGGGATGGTTCCCGGGGACCCCCCCCGCCAACCGCCCTCTGACTCAGGTCACAGCCTCGGCAGCCTGGGGGCCCCGAGCTCGGCTTCCCTCCCAGCCCGGACGGCCCGGGGCCCGGTGGCGGGAGGGGCCTGCCCACCTGGCGGGGATGGCGCTGATGGGCTTCCTGTAGATGGTGATGAGCTTGTCCAGCACCACGACGGCCGTGGTGAAGACGCGGTAGGAGTGCAGGAAGGTGTTGAGGAAGTCGATGCTCAAGAAGCGCAGGTCGGTCAGCCTCTCCAGCAGCCGCCCCACGCTGGCGTAGCGGATCTGCAGCACTTTGCAGGAGTTCATGGTCTTGCTGAAGCGGATGTCCACGTCGTCGCAGTATAGCGAGGCGTCCGACCTGCGGGGGAGGCAGGGCCCCGGGGAGACGGTGGTCCGCACCGGCGAGCCCGCGGACGGCTCCGGCTGCCGCTGCCTCCAGGACGCACAGCCGCCGCGGGAGGGCGGACAGACGCAGGGACACCTGCTAGAGGCCGGCCGGCCTGCTGAGGGTCCGGGAAAGGTGGGAGGGAGGCCCTGAGCAAGAGCGGGACGCCGGGTTTGGCTCCCAGCAACAGCCCCCGTGTCCGCCTAGGAATTCTGGACAAAACGTAACAAACTCACAGACAGCGTGCTGCTGGGATAAGAGGAGGATGACCCGTCCTCAGGCATTCACGGCACCGCTATTCCTAACGCCGCTTGGGAGAGGCGACCCCGGGGTCTGCACGCGGCTCAAGGAACAGCCCGGCGGGGTGCGTCCACGCGCGGAGGGTGGCTCGGCCGGGAGCGGGCGCCACGTGCGGGGAAGGGCCCCACACCGCGGGTCTGCAGGACATGCCGAGCGAGGGAATCCGGGAGCCAAGTCCGCACATCCTAGGACTTCGTTTCTACGATGCGTCCCCAACAGCCTGGTCCACCGATGCAGAGAGCAGGCGGCCGGCCGCCGGCGGGGACGGGGGTAGGGCGCGGACCGCCAACACGCAGGGGAGGGGGTTTGGGGGTGACGGAGACATTCTGCAATCAGGTGGCCGTGGGGTCTGCACAACACAGTGATGCGCTAAAGTCCCAAATCGCACACTTTAAAACGCCGAGTTTTATGCTACATGAATTCCATCTCAGGAAAAACTAAGCGGGAGCAGAAAACTCTAAGGGGAATTCCTAGAGGAATTTGGAAACCAGCAGATGCTTCATGTGTCTTTGGGGCTTCAGCTGCTTATGGATATGGAGCCCTCGGGTTTCCACTGGGACGGGCCAGGCCTGGGTCCTGTGGGGGGAGGGTGTGAACCCCACAGATGGCTGAGGCCCTGGGCGGGACCCCGAAAACTCTACCCACTGGGGGAGGGAGGGGTGAGAGTCCTGGGTTAGCCCGGGCTCGAGGGGAGGGAGGACGGGGCACAGACGCTCCTGAGAACATGCCCTTTGTCCTCCCATGGCTTGGGCATACAAACACATACCACATCGTGCTCAGGGGCCCCCAAACCGCATGAAGAGTGGCCCCAGCCTGGGGGCCCACCAGGACACCGCCCTGCCAGGCTCTGAACGACCTTCCCAGATAATTCCCTCCGGAAAATGAGCTCACAACTCAAAACAAAGAGCCATACGAGGAGTCAAGCCCGCGTGAGCGCGCGAGAGCACACGGATGTCGCTGATGTAGGTCCCCAGGGCTCTCACGCTTTCTGACAATTGTACTGCCTTCTTTCCCCGTGATTTCTCCACCAGCAGCCCCCCCATGGCTGTCCTCCCTTCAGCTTAGGACAAAGCCGACTGCCACGGCCGTCGGTGCGGAGCCCCCAGACTGGGCGGGAGGCGGGAGGGGACTGCCTAGCAGCTCCGTCCTTTCACCTTGCCGGCCTCCGCAGAGGTCGTGCCCACCTGACACCCCCCCGCTGCCTATTAACGTACGAAGATCAGTCTTCAGCCAGCAGGAGATCGCCGGACCTCAGGTATTGGACTACCGTAAGACGCTCAGGGCTGGACAGGGGTCCTGGACCTTCCTGAGTCCTGCATCCCTGGCCAGAGTGATTTCCGGATGGTGTGGGATCCCAGCAGAGCAACCCAGCTCTTCCGGGACCTTCTGCATTGCATTGGGTGGCGAGATGTCTCCGTCCTCTGGGACAGGTGTCAGGGGCAGCCGACCCGGCCTCATAGGTCTGATGACCTGATGGCGGGGCTCGCACGGCCACATGCCTGAGGTCACGCTCCCGGCGTGGCGGTGGTGGGCGGCTCCGACTGCTGTCCCGCACGCAGCGACCCCTGCCCCGGTGGGGAGACCCCGGGAGGGGCATCTGTCGGTCTTACGGGGCTGTCCGGTCCTGTCTTGGCAGCTGTGGTCTCTCCCTTCTGGACGTCGTGAATCTCTGGACCGTGGTCTCCGGTTGGTGCGGCGGCCGCGAGCATCCTGGCGTCAGACACGGTGCCCACTCCCAGCGGGTGCCCTGCGAGGGCACTTCACCCCTGGGGCCTCGCCTCAGGTCTCCTTCCTCGAGCCGCCTTTGCCCTTCATCTGCGCCCACGGGCCACCGTGCTGCCCTGCGCAGGCAGCGGCTGCCTGAAGTCTCTCTTGTGTGCCACTGGGACGCGACTCGGATGCAGAACGAACAAATAAAGGATAAGCCTGGAAACTCATCAAGATGAACTTCGGGGGGGAAAGCCCCGAAGACAGGAATTCAGCTCCTACAGGTTGTCACGGAAAGAACGGGTGTCACAGCCGTGGTCTGTGAAGGACGCGAGGCGTGCAGTCAGAATACACGGTTTGGAAGGACACGTGTCACCCCGTCCCGTGTGTCGTCAGATACAAGACTTACCTCCCTTCCCTGGTCTGTGACGTGGAAACGGTAAGGTCTGCCTCACAAGGCTTTAGCGAACGCTTAACAACGCGAGTGGCCTCCGGGACCAGGCGCGGGTCGTAAATGGGGTCACGGGCTCTCCTGGGGCGGCTCTCCCGTCCAGGAGTGCGGATGCTGTCTTTCCAGGGCCCTCTCTGGACAATCCCTGGGGTTCAAAATATTCCTGGGAAAGGAAACCACCTTTCTCGAGTACCGTCAGCGAGCAGGGACTCCTTCTCAGGAGGAGAAAGAGCCACAGAGCCCGGGAAGACACTGCCGTTCACACGGCCCTTCCTGAAGAAACGGGGGACGACCCCTTCTAGGGAAACCGCCGCAAGACACAGACGCTTTACAAGACCTTGGCTTCTGGGTCCGCGGTGACTCAGGAAAGCACCGGATCATCTGAGATCACAGAGGTTTCCTGGACGCCGGAGACGAGATCATGGCGTCAAAGGAGCCAGAGGCCTGGGCGCTCAGAAGCCAGCAGAGGGACGCCCCACACACGCCTGAGAAAGTGTCCCGGCTCCGACAGGCAGTGGCAACAGGGTGAGGGAAAGCGTAAGCCCCATGGGGGACACAGAGAGGAGCCGGCTCCGTGCCGGGAGTCTCCAGAGGAAGGGACGAGAGAGAAGACCAGGCAGGAGACGTGTCTGCAGGAGGGGGCACTCCCAGTCGGCGGTGTCCAGCCCGCGGCCAGGGGCTCCCATGCGGCGGTCCGGTCTGTCCCTGGTGCGGGGATACCTTCTGCGCCTGGGCCCCAGCGTGTCCAGCCCGGGCCTGGCATGCTCACGGGGACCGTCGCACCCCTCGGGTCCCGTTTGCTCTTAGCACCTTCTCCCCGAGCTCCTTCTGCGTCCGGATGGGTAGAGAAGGCTGGGGACATCTCCTGTCCCCCGTCGCCTCCGTTCTGAACCAGCTGCCACTGTTGGCCACAGGGCCTCTGTCCCCTGTGCGGACCCATGCTGGACCCATGCTGGACTGCGGCCTGTGTCAGGAAGACGGGGGCTTGTGCTGCAGGGGCGTCTGCTGCGAAGATGCCTCTGGGCGTGGCTGAGCTGCTGTGATTCCAGGGAGGGCGCTCCCCCCCCCAGGACCACCGTCCCCGAGGCCGCGTGCTGGGGCCGCTGTGACGCCCTCGGGCCCAAGGCGGGCGCAGGGAGAGTCCTCAGCTGGACCCTCCTCTTGCCCATGGCCACCCGCGTCCACACACCGGAGCGCCTGGACGCGCTGTGCCTGGAGGCAGCGTGGGGCTCCGTGTCTCTTTGGGCTCCAAACCCCGAATCGGGCCACTCCTGAGTCCGTCTGATGTGGGGCCCGTGCCGCGGACTCAGAGGCTTGTGGGCACAGATGCCGGGACAGGCCCTGCCCACCGGCCCTCCAGCCAGGCCCCCGGTGCCCACGTGCTCCCCGTCTGAGGGGCGCCCGGTGGGGACCCTAACCCTTCGCCCGTCACGTTACCCTTGTCTGACTCCCCCACCTCCGCCCCGTCATTCACGAGGCCGATCCTGTAGAAATCCCAAGTGTGCTATGAAAAGTGAGAGGAAGCTGCGAGCAGGACAGACGAGGGAGCCCGCAGCGTGTGAGCACACAGACACACACAAACTCAGCGGAGCGTTCGAGTGCCGAACCCACGGGACGGGACGGCCCAGCGGGTGCCACTCAGGACACAACGTGCCCGAGGCACAGGGACGCTCAGTGCTCATGCCTGGCGACACCCGTCCGGCCATTTACCCTCTGCCTGGGGCTGCACACCTGCCGGGGCAGCTCGGTGGGGACAGCAGGGGTGCGGCTGGCCCAGGCGCTTTCCTCCGTGTCAGGCCTCCCGCGGGTCCCTGCAGCCCACGCACGGGCGAGGAAGGCTGCCGGGGCCGTGATGCCGAGTGACCAAGCGGGACGCCCACTCCAGCCCCGGCTGCTTGCCGTCTGCGTCCCCGGCTCCTCACACGTGTTCAGAACAGACATGCTGGGCTGTGGCTCAGCTCCTTCCCGGGGTCCCTGAGCCTTCCTGTTCCGGGACCTTCGTCTGGGCGGGCGGGTCTGATGGTGAACATGGAGGCCGGTCGCCTCCCCCTGCGGCAGTCCGCTCTGCTCGTCCTGCCGCCCCACGGGGCTAATTATCATCCCCAACACTCGTGCTTTCCTGCCTCTGCACCTCTGCTCATGCTGTTCCCTCCTCCCAGAGCGCCCTTCCCCGCCATCATCCTCGTGGTCGGCTCTGGCGTCCTCTCTGCGGCGTCCGACTCACTGTGCCAGGGCCCGTCACCTCCATCTCTGGACCCTCTCCGACCCACGAGCGTTCTCTCACTAAAGGGTCAGGGAGGGCGGAGACCACGCCTGGCGGCTTCTGCTTCAGGGCGGGAGCAGGACGCCGCACTCGGCCGCTGCTGCCTGAGCAGCTGGCGGGTCCTCACACGGTCCCTGCGTTTTGCACGCTCCCTTCGCTCTGTCGCTGTCATAGTTTAAAATGCACTGTTTTTCCTTCGCAGGGGACGCCTGGCTCACTTTCCCCACTTGGATGACGTGTCCTCGGCAGAGAATACGAGTGGGCGCCCGGCACACGCTTAACCGTGATTCCGCATGTGGCTGCCGTTTTCCTGTTAAAACAAATCCGCCCTGGGCCTCGCTGCATCCGAGAGACGGGCGTCGCCGAGAGAATTCAGCCTGGTTCCCGCTCCCGCCACCCGGGCTCAGGCCGGCACGGTTGGCTCGGGGACGCGGGCTCAGGATGCGCCTGGTGACGCTGGACATTGCTCCGTGCGCCTCCGGAACAGGTCATGGGAGGCATCGCCCCGGACGGCACAGAACGCTAGCTCTTTGTGCGGGAAACAAAAACCCCACACGCGACCTCCTGCTGCCCCCGAACAAGAAAACACGTCCTCCTGGGGGGAGGCGTCACCCTCTCCCGCTCACAGCGAGGAGTCCGAGCTCGGAAACACCAAGGAACTCGTCTGCCATCACACGAGGAGTGCAGCCGGGACCCGTGGCTGGGGACCCGTGGCCGGGGACCCGCGGCTGGGGCAGAAGGAGGGCGAGGTGGGGAGAGCGCACCGCAGGTGAGCAGCAGGCCTGGGGGCCCCCGCGAGCTCCGACCACGCGCTCAGTGGACACCCTGCCTTGCTCCTGCGGTCGCTCGGACAGATGCCGTGGTCCTTGAGCCCATGTTTCTGAAATGCTCTCATTTTGTGATTAGGAAAAAAATGGTTATTAAGACAAATGCATCAAGCTTCACTCCTATTACCACTTAAACAGCCGACCCCCCATATCCACGTTTTGGAAACAACAAAAACAAAGCCGGAGCCCTTGTCTGAATACACGTTAGCGTAAAACAACAGAAACACAGACTCCCCAAGGCCTGAAGGTGTATGTCGGGGAGATCCATGACTGGAGGCTCCCCGGCCCCGCTGTAGCCGTCCCCAGATGCAAGCCTGCGGGGTTGTGGCTGTGGCTGTGGCCGTGGCCGTCCCTGGGTCGGGAGCCCCCTGGGCTGTGGCTGTGGCTCTGGCCGTGGC
>ML093339.1:0-35345 GCA_003697995.1 Taxidea taxus jeffersonii | reverse complement strand
CCTGGGTCGGGAGCCCCCTGGGCTGTGGCTGTGGCTCTGGCCGTGGCCGTCCCTGGGTCGGGAGCCCGCCGGCTGTAGGGCACTACTTACTTGATCATCTGCGGCACGGTGACCTTGGAGTTCTCCTCAAATGCGTTCATCATCAGCCCGTTGCACCGGATATTATCCACACACTGGAAACGGGGGGTGGGGGCAGGGTCAGAGTTGCGGCCACCACCCCCAGCCTCACAGCAGCTGTGCCCAGGGAGCGGCTCACGGGCCCCGCCGGATTCGGGGTCCTGGCGCCGGAGCATCGTCCGGCAAGGGCTGGTCGGCCACAGCCTCCCTTGGAGGAGCCACAACTCCAACCCCGGTGACCTTTCGGGGACTCGCCTCCTTGGGCCTTCCCATCCCTGACTTCGAAGCAGGGATGAAGCTGACCTTGCTGGGTTGTCGGCAAATGGGGGTGCCCAACCTGGCCGCTCGGTGGCTGACCTCTGGGGTCTGGCGTGAAGGGCCAGGTCAGGCTACTGTGGCTGGCATCAGCCTCCGTACTCTGTGCACGCGGTCCCGCACCCTGGGTCCTCTGCCCTACCACGGCCACACTGGGGCTGCGGAAGGCTTCCACGTCTGAAACCCCGTCTGGGAGAGGCTGGGCTGCTGGGACTAGGGGAATAGGAACCCACGTTTCCCTCCGCCTCGGAGAAACTCAAGTTCCACATTCTGCTTTGAATAGAAGTACCCCCCAAACGAAAAGTACCTCTCTGCAGGGGTCCCTTTCCCTCTCACCACCCCTGCCCCAGCCTTCACATCGCTGCTGCGGGACATCTCAGCATCTCCTGGTTGCGAGGGCGGGTGTGTTGGAGCTGGCCCGGCGGGGGAGGCCCACCCGGTCTGCCGGGGACCAGCGTCCGGACAGGGCTAGGCCCGTTTTTTCGGAGGGGGTCTGCCAGAGGGAGGTTCCTGCTCCTTGCGCTTCCCAGCCCAGCGTCTCCAGCCCATGGCTCAGAGGCTCCCTTCAGCCCTGGTTCTACGGCAGCAGGGGAAGGCAGGGTGTCTCGCTGTAGACAGGGCTCCCCGGAGGCATCAGGGGCCCAGGGGAGGGCCGGGGGCGCCCACTGGCCTCAGCACTCTTCCCTAGTTTCCGGTCTTTTGGTTTTCTCCGGGGCACACTGGGAGCTCTGAGAACATGTGTTAGCACAGAAGGGGCAGATACCCGCTGCGTGCTCCCCTGGACTGTCTCGCTCTTCTGGCTTTTCCAGATGGGCAGGCAGGCCAGAGGGCTGGGGGAGCGGGCCGTCTGGGCAGCCTGGAAGTGGGGCATAAGAACCAAGGGCGGGGGGCCCACCACTAGATAGAGCGGAGCCTCTGCCCCAGGTCTCCTGCCTCGAGCGACAGGAATCCCCAGCTTGGCCGTCCCCTTCCTGCCACCGTCCACTGCTCCCCAGATGGCTCACCCAGTCTGCAGGGGCAGCTGCAGGCGGACGGCCCGGAGGGGCTTCTCCACTACGGGGACAGGGCTGAGCTATCCCAGCGAGAGGCTGGTCCTGTCCGGGACCACGGACAGCCTCTTCCAGACTCTGTGTCCCAGTCCCGCAGGAGCCCACAGCCCTCCGGGTCTGCTCACTGGTCCCTGGGAAGTCTGTGCTTCCCATGCGTGCTGCTCCCAGTGGGGTGCCCTGCCCTAACGGGTGTGCAATCAAGGACGGAAGCCAAGCCTTCTCTCCGTGTCGCTGACACTAGGCCTTGGAGGGCCCAGCCTGTGTCCCGAAGCTCTGTGATTTCCAGCATCCCACAGGGGTGGTGCTCAGACTTTTCTGCGTGTGCCAATGTCCTGGGGCATGCATGCTAAAATGTGGATCCCCCGGCTCTGTCCCTGAAACTTACATCTAGGAAGTCTGTGGGGAAGCCCAGGGGAGCCCAAAAATCTGGAGTTTTAAAAGTCACTGTAAGGCATGATCCCAGTGCAAGGGGTTCCCAGACTGCCCAGACTGCCCAGTTCTCTAGACTCTGCCAACGGGAGGAGACGGCTGGCCTCAGCCTTGGCCGGGACTGGACTTGTGTCCTTTCCTTTAGAACCTTGCCCCCAGGGCTCTGAGAGCTCAGGCTTGAAGGGACCACATGCTTCCAGGGACAGGTGACCTGGCTCACCTGGCTGATGTCACTGGTCCATGCCGCCTTCTCTTGCCTGGATGAGGCCACGAGGATGACGGTGAAAGGCGGGGAGTCCTTGGGCTCCACCCCAATCTTAAAGTCCAAGCGGTCTATGTCTTGGTTGGCTCCTTTGGCTTCCGGTCGCGAAACACAGAGTTAGCAGAGTGAGCGGGGCCCTTCCTGAGCTGGGAAGCATCTTAACTGCGCCCCTCCCCGCCCTTCCCCACAAAAGCACCAGCCCCTGGCTACCGGGAGAATGTCCCCTGCGCCCTCGGGGAGGAACCCCGCTCCGGACACAAGCAAAGACCAAGAAGTAGCTCAAAACCCATGAGGCCGTCCCCGCGGCAGAGCCGGGAGCCTGGGTTTGGGGGTCAGCCTCTGCCGTCATTCCGCTGACGGGCAGCTGAGGTCCCTGAAGGGGAATTTCCGATCGTCAACGTTTGTGGGCCGGACTGGACGTTCGGCTCAGTGCAGAGCCCCCCAAAGCTACATTCTAGGTATTTTTGATGCTGTTCTCAACCTGAGAACTTCGTCGTCCCTTGGAGGCCGAGCGAGAGCACAGTTTACGGGTGTCTTCTAGGGTGCCCTCGTTAGCGCAGGGTACAGGGCGCGGGCAGAAGGGCGTAGGGCCCTGCTCTGCGGTTGCTGGCTACGTGACCCTGAGCGTGCCCTTCCCACCCCCGCTGCAGACGTCCTCCTGTGCAGAGGGGACGGGACGTGTCTGGGGCCCCACCCTTCCAGTTCTGACCCTCGAGAGGGTCCCGTGCTGGGCCGGGTGGTGGCTCAGGGATGGGACGGTGCTGGCTGCTCTGGGAAGTGGGGTGCCTGCGAGTGAGCGTGCGGGCTGGGGATCCCGTGGGGCCAGGTCTCTATCTCCCTTGGCCCTGGAGGGAAGAGGGCTGTGGGGTCCGACCGTTCCGCTTGAGTCGGGGCTTTCCCGTGGCCCCGCCGTGGCTGGGATTAGAGCAGGTCAGGCTCCAAGAGCGCTCTGGGTGACCTCATGACGTGTTTGTCCTTCCCTTGGGGGCCGCGTGAACCGGCTCCCCGAGCAGGGGCAGGAAAGGCCGACCAGGGACGTGTGAGTGAGTGTGGACGGGGGCCCATGGCCTCTGCAAAACCCCCGATCTGAGACGGCTCAGACACAGCCCTGCTCTGAGGAACCCTGGTCTGGGGAAGGGCAAAGACGCAGAATTCCAGAGAGGGTGGGGGGACAGAGCAGAAGGGACACGAGGACCAACGTCAGCCCAATCAATCGACAGTAGTGGCCCCACCCCCACCTAAAATAATGAGCCCACCCCCCAGTGATGCCTGGGGAGGGAAACCCCACAGAAGCCCTCCACACCAGCTGGCCTGTCCCCCGCCTTCCCCACGAGTCGCCCTCCCTGCCCAGGCGGCCACCCTGTGTGTCCCCACACCTCCCACTGGAGGACAGAGCAGTGCCTCCCTGACCCCTTCCACAGGACCCAGCGGAGCCACTGTGCATGGGACCCGTGGACACGTGAATGAGGGGTACCCATGGAGAAGCTGGGACCCCAAACTGAATGGGGTGCCCATGTCCAGGCGCCCGAGCAGTGTGGACGGAAACAGGGCAGTGGACGGGGGCTCCCACCTGCCGGCCACCCCTCAGCGCCCTCCCGTCCCCCGAGCCAGAGGGGGCGGGGCGAGCGGGTGTCGGCGGGGCCCCCACACCTACCGTCTTCCTCTGTGTTCTCCGGGTCCTCCAGCAGGGTGCAGTCGATGAGGGAGATGACCCCGTTCTGAAAGATAACGAGGGCCAGCCTGAGCTAGTGGGACGCGCAGGGGACAGAGCCCCGTGGATCGGGGCGGGACACAGCCTTACAGGTGTGCACACGTGTACGCACACGTGCGTGCCCACGTTGTGCTCCCGTGGGTATGGTGGTTTTCGTGTTGAAGGACATCATCCTCATGTAAGAGGTCCCGTGGAGTGGGAGGGTGCCATGGGGGGGCCCTGAGCCTGCACAGTGCAGACCCCCGAGTCTGGGCCAATCGTCTCGTTGCTGGTAGGGACACGGGGCCGTTGACCTCACGCGTCGTGGTCCCGTTCTGATTTTACATGTGCAGTGTGATCTGGGGGAGGGGTCTTGCCCATAAGGTGCCCCTGTCACCTGGCGGCTAGTGCTGGGGTGGGGCAGAGACTCGAGGCCTGACCTCACCCGGTCACTTGCTGGCTGCCTGTTCTGAGGGACGCCTGGGAAAGTGCCCCCTTCCTCGAGTGTGGAAGCCTCTCTTGGGTGGGAGACCCCCGGTGCTATGACAACAGTGGCCATGACCGTGGGGGGT
Source organism: Taxidea taxus jeffersonii (assembly GCA_003697995.1). Lineage (NCBI taxonomy): Eukaryota > Metazoa > Chordata > Mammalia > Carnivora > Mustelidae > Taxidea > Taxidea taxus. The sequence continues at coordinate 30,911 of ML093339.1, read as the reverse complement.
GGTGGGACATGTCCCTACCCACCCCGGAAAGGTGAGGTCGGCTTTCCTCTTCCTTGAGTGTGGGCCGGGCTGGTGGCCTGCACCTCCTGCCTGCTCTCCGGGTGTCCCTTGGACCACATGGGGAGGCCACCCCGGGAACACTGGTGCAGCCCTGGGCCTGGACGCGACCCCGTGAGACCCCCGCCCCTGCCAGCACCCAAGGTGAGACCACGAACGCCGTGAGCCTTCCGTTGGGGGCAGCTTGTCACTGGGCATGGACACGTCACACAAGGACTGGTGGCCACAGAGAGCCGGCTATGTTGTTGGCAGCAGGCTGTCCCCGGGATGCAGAGGGAGCCCCAAAGCTTGCGTTCTCGCTCTGCTCTTCAGCGGCCTCGGGCGAGCCTCCAGGCTTGACGATCTGCCATGCCCCACGGTGCTCCGACAGTCTCTTCCTGCCACAGACCTTGCCGTGGTTTTCACCCTCGCAGACGGGTCTCCGGGTGTCGGGAAGCCGTCTCTCCGCCTGTGTTTCAGACCATCGGCCCCGGAGCCAGACGGCCGGCATGGGTTCAAATCCCTGCTTTGCCACTGGCGGCTTCGAGACGCCCCGATTCCCCCGCCCGTCAGATGGGGGGGCGTCCCGGGATCCACCTCAACGGGTTGTTCCAGGAGGTGGGGGCCCATCGAGCAGGCGGGAGAGCGCCCCGCCCGCGTGGTCATCACGCAAGCGCTCGTGGCCGCCGTCGCTGTAAGTCCCTCACGACGGCAAGCTCTGAGCCCACCGAGCTCCTGCCGCGTCCCAGGCTCTGCACGGCCGCTCTGCACCCGCTCCCCTGACCCTCGCAGCAGCCCTGGAAGCAGGTGTGTCCAGTCCAGCTGTGCCGCTGGGTACACCGAGGCTTGGGGGCGGCCGAGCAGCACCCCTGTGTCTGTCGTGCCGAGGGACGTGAGAGGCTTACACGGCCCCCTGGCCCCCGCCAAAATAGGAGAAAACTCACTAACAGAAAACCACGTGCTTTCAGGCTCGGTCTCCGCTCCACCTGCCCGCGGACGGCCGCCTGCTGGGAGACGCCCACCCGCCCGGCCAGAGCCTCGCGTGGGAGCCCCGGAGCTCAGAAGTAAGGAAAGGGCCCCGGTCTGGTTCGGTGGACGCTGCAGTATTTGCTGTGGATGGATTTCCGCTGGTGCGGCCCGCGTCCTAACTGGGCCGCACGTCCCCGGGAGCAGGACCGTCCCAGACGCCAGCGCCAGACGCCGTACCAGCTCGAGGAGGTTACGGGCCCCTTCTAGGCCGCGGTGTGCTCGGACGGCGGACCCGCCGAAGCAAGTCTGCAGGGTACACTGTGCCCGTGGGCACACATGCTTGGCCTCGTCTGAGCACCAGCCGCCAGCCGCCCGCGTGCCCGCAGAGTCCCTGCTGAGGATGGTCTCGCTACTCCGCAGACAGGGCACGGGGCTCAGAGCCGCGAGATAAGCAGTGTGCTGGGCTGGGGAGCCGGACACTCTGCCCGGGGGGCACCGGGAGAGGAAGGTGGTCCTCCAGGGAAGAAAGACCTGGACAGCATGTGCCAAGCCCTGTGGTCTGTGAAGGAGCAGGAGGGGTTTGAGGTGCTGATCCCTCTTCGCTTTTTTCCTTTTTGGCCATCTCATTGTCGGGGGGAGGTGGGATGCGTTCCCTCCCACCACAAACGACGCAGTCAAGTTTCCCGCATTTGGGGGAACTGCAGGGCGCACTGGAGGGCCACAGAGAGGCCTCGCCCCGGGAAAACCAGCTTCGGGATCACAGCATCTCCCCTGCTGGGTCAACGTTCCCCCTTCCCTTTCTGGATGGGCCAGTCAGCTGAGCGTGTGGGGTCTCGCGTGGGGCTGGCCCTGTGCGTGAGCCCCGGCTGTGCCCAGTGCCCTTGTGCCCGCGCCATCGTGCCGGTGAAGGCCCTGGGAGCGGCCGTGTCAGCGCTTCCCGAGGGAGGGAAAGGGTCCGGTGCCGCTCGGTCTCCATCGGCCCCTCCCCCACAGCCGTGCCCGCGCACACACACAGGTGCACCCTCAGGGCTTCCACTGGACCTCCTGGCTTCTCTGCTCTGGTGCCAGGTGTTGGGGCTCCTGTGGGGGTCCTGCGGGGGTTCCGACACTACTCACCCTCCCACTTCCCACGATCTCCCTAGAAAACCCGTCTGCGGACAGCTCACTCCAGCCCGCCCGTGGAGCCAGTGCACGCATGTGCACCCCCGGGTCTCTGATGCCCTGGCCCACCGTCCGGGCCCCGGGTCAGCCCATGAGCCCAGCCGCAGCGGCCCCTACCTTGGTCAGGTGGAGCTTCCCCCCGGAGCCTCTGGTGCAGATAATGAGGTGCTTGGAGAACAGGAAGCACTGCCGCTCGCCCTCCTTCTTCAGGGACAGAGAGCCCAGGCGGCCCCTGGTGATCTTGCCCTTCTCAGACATGGGCACCTGGATGAGGGAGCCTGTGGGCAGAGGACACACTCTGAGCCCTGCTCCCAGAGCCACGCTCGCCTCTGGCTGGCTCGGTGGCTGCGGCGGGTCCCAGCGCCAGGACCGGGGAGTCCCGGCTCCCGGCCGCGGGTGTGCACCCCAGACGGTGTTCCCTCTGCCCTGTCAGCCAGACGGTGGAGGCACGCGGAGCAGGGCTCCCGGCAGGACCCCCCAGTGCCCCGGCCAGGGCCCCGGCAGGCGGAAGAGCCCTCCAGGGCAGGGGCCATGTGGCAGGCACGCGGGGCTGGGGTCTGGGGGCAGCACACGTGGGGCTGGGGTTGGCCCAGACGGATCAGCACCACGCACAGCCCCGTGGCCCACGCCACGCAGACCTCACCAATCAGGCATGGCTCACAGGCCCCATCCCGGACGCCGCGCGCTGGGAGCAGACCCCGGGGAGGAAGACCCCCACGCCCCGGCTCTGGCCCCACCCCCGACACCCACCACACACCTCCGTTCCCACCGGCTCGAGGCCTTCCCGGTCAGGCTAGCGCACGCCTGCCCGGTGCCATGTCCCGCCTCGGCCGCCCTAGCTCTAGCTCTAGCTCATGACCGTGGCTCCAGGAGCTGCTCCCTGGTGGGAAAGCCCTTCCTCTGGCCGTGAACTCCCACTTGTCCTTCCCCTCCAGGAAGCTCTCCCTTACTCGGTCACCTGCCATGCCCCCCGCCCGCATCCATCGTGGCCTGGACCTCTGCCCTGCCTCTGTCTCCTCACGGCCCCCTCCCCCTGCAGTCTGCTTCCGGAAGCTGGGGCAGGTCTCATCTCGGGGTGTCCTTGCAGCCTGGCATTGGCCCAGCATGAGTGAGACACGTGTCTAACCAGCGAGAAAGGGCTTTCTGGATCCCCCTGCCTGGTTCCAGGTCCGGCACAGCCCCGAGAGAGGGAAGGGAAGGAAACGCCCTGCTTGGGGAACAGAGTGGATTCCTAGCCTGTGGGGACGCTGCCTGTGCCAGGAGGGGTCATCCTTTGGGCATGTCCAGCGCGGGCCCAGTGCGGCTCGGGGGAGCAGACTGAGCCTGAGGAAGGGCACAGGGAACACACGGGGGCTCAGAGCAAAACTCCGAGCTGAGGATGTGTGCAAACCTGCTGGCCGGGCTGGAGGGGGGCTGGCGAGCCTCTCCTGGTGGGAGAGTCCCAGGGCTGGACAGAGGACCTCCGGGCGTGCAACCGGAAGCTGCAGCCCACAGAATGCAGGCTCTGGATGGTGGGACCCTCAGGGGTGTCGAAGCTCCAGCGTTCCCACGTGGGCAGCCAGCGTCTCCCCGGCCCTCCCTGGGACTGGGCCTCCCAGACGCGGCTCCCAAGAGGCCAAGGACGATGAGCAGAGGACAGAGGGACTGAGCCACACTGCCTCTACCGGAAAGGCTTGGGACCCAACAGGCTGTATCCATCCTCGTCCTCTGTGCCCTACTCTCTCCCCAAAAAGCACGGGTCAGCGTTTGCTAGGACACATGAGAGACACAGGACACCTAGGGAGAAGCGTGTCTACCTCTGGAGGGAAGGACGCGGTGAGGCCCACAGTATCCATGTGTGGATGCAACGCCCATGGCCCTCCGATGGTCCCGGGACCCCCTGCAGGCAAGCCCTCTGGAGGGGTCCCGGGGGCAGCCCACCCCTGCTGCAGGGCCACCTGCGACCGGGTGGGGGTGTGTACCTTGTCTCACAAAAGTCTGGCTGGTGTCCAGCAGGATCTCGCAGCCTTCGATGATCATACGCTCGATGGCGAGGTTTTTCCGGATGTTCTCTGTCTCGCTCACTTCGTCGTGCATTATCCTGCAGGGACGGGAAATCAGTTGGGGCAGGAGGAGGGGACGCCAAGTCTCTGGCCAGAGCCAGTGAGCAAGCCTGGCCCCAGGACTCTCGGAGCCTGCAGTCGTGAATCGAGGGCCCCCTGTGTGCTGCACACTCCACAGGCAGGCATGGTCTCATTGTCTTCTGGAAACCCAAGGAAGCAGGTGTCCCCGTTTCCGGGAAAAGGAAATGGAGGTTAGCAGTGAGGAAGCAGGTCTGTCTGATCCAAGTCCGAGCCATGTGCAACCAAATGGCAGAACAGGGAGGAAGAGGGGAGCTCAGCAAACGCCCTTTGTCCATTACTCTTCCCCTCAGTCCACTGCAGCTCTGTTTCCACCCATAGACCAGACCAGCTCAGCCCTGCCTCAGGGTCTTTGCACTTGCTGTTTCCTTAGAATGCTCTTTATAGGCTTGTTTCCTTATGGAATGGCTAAATTTAGGAGCGCTGGCAATCCAGCTGGCTCAGGGAGAGACTGACTTCTGTTTATGTCCACAGGCTGCGGCAGGTCTGGGAGGGAAGCAGGACACACAGCCGGTCACTGATCTGAGACGACAGACCACTGTCCCGTCCGGACTGCCGCTGCACCCCTCACCTCCAGCAGGTGGCGCCATCGACCTGCTTTTAAATAAGCGTCGGGGCCGGGGTTGGGGAAAAGGCGGGAGGATTTCCAGGGGCGGGGAAGGGGAAGGCGAGGAGTAATGTTGCAGCAAGTCTGGAGGAAGGGCCCGGCCTGCTCCAGGAGAGGCTGATTCCAGGACTTAAGGGCGGGCGGTTCCCACAGGGACGTTACCCGGTTCCAACTCCAGGACCCCGGGAGGGACACCGGTCAGGCTGGGCGTGTGCAGGTGGAATCAGCGTCTCTGGTCCCCCGTCTCCCCGCCCGGACGACCGCACGAGGTGGGGACGTAACCCGTTTCAGGCACTGGCCTGCTGTCTCGCGCGTGGCAGGCAACTCGGTGAAGGACAGCGATCGGCGGGTTGTAACTTAGAAAGTATTTTTATCTGCTGTTTCTTCCGGCCTTGGGACCCGGGCTTCGGGATGGGCCCCTGCACGCCCCGCGGCGCTGTCTGTCCTCAGAGACCGGCCGCAGCCTGCCTCTTGGAGGGACGTGGGAACTGGGAAGTAGCCACAGGTGCCAGGACCCATCCCTCCTGCCTAGGGCGAGGTTTCTCCCCAGGTCGTTGGTGAAGCATCGAGCCTGGATTTGCTGTGAGACACGGTGGCCTGCAGCTGCTCAGACCATGCGAGTCCCCGGCTGAGGTCTGCCTTGGGGTCCCAGGCTGCACCCGGATGGGGCTCACGCACACGACACTGCTGGGAGCCTGGCGGGAGGGGTGAGGGGGACCGGGGCAGGCCCAGAGGTGGGTGGAGGACAGTCCCCGGGAGGTAGGGTGTTTGTGAACACAGCCAGGGGCCTGAAGCTCTCCTGGGGCCCCTGGGCAGGGAGGAGGGAGGGGCTGATGTTGCAGAGACGGAAAGGCCTCTGCTGTGCACTAGGGCCTCGAGCTGGGGCTGGGGCAGGTGATGGGGTGGGATGCCCGGGACTCTGGGGGATGGGAATCAGGGTCTCAGGCCAAGCCCCTGAACCCACGTGTGCCCCCTGCACCCTTGTGTGCACCAGAAGAGGGTGCCCCACGGTGAAAGGAAGCCTCACTGCCTCACAGGGGCCCCCGGGCTTCTCCTTGGGGAGAGTGTGCAGGATTCGGCTGCCAGGGACTCAGAAGGACAGAGGTTCTGTGAATCTGCACTCACGCCCTGCTAACCCCCTCGCCGTGTCCTGGTCACGCAGGCCCGCCTCTGCCCTGGGGGAGCCGTGGCCTGACCTGCTGCCTCTCACAGGCCCCAGGAAGCCTCTCAGGGGGCCCAGCAGGGCTGTGCTGGGCTCCACACCCTGCGGGCCAACCCTCCTTCGCAGCTTCTGGGCACAAGACCTCCCCTCACGTCTGCACCCATAGTGCGGAGCCCCTGGGTGGTCTCCCCGGTCTTGTGACGACCCCTGGCATCTCACTGCCCTGACCTCTGGACTCTCACGCCCTGCTTGCCTCCTGCTGTCTCTGCCACTGCTGTCCGTCTCTGGTCCACAAAACAGGAAGGACATCTCTCCACACGGCCCCTCCACCTTCCTCCAGCCTCCTGGCTGCTCAGCCCAGGACCTGCCACATCCCCTCCAGCCTCCATCCCACCGGCTAAGCTGCCAGAGAGTCCTGCCGGTTCCACCTTCAAAATGCCCCAGAATCTGAGCTTCCCCTCACTCCACAGCCACCGCCTGCCACCGGCCACCATCATCTCATGTCTGGGGTGTCGCCAGGGGTGCTGGGCGGCCCCTGGTGCCCAGCTGTTTGGCCTGAGACCTGATCCCTCTCCCCCAGGGTCCTGGAAGCACAGCCCGCTCCTCCCCCTGGGCCCCTTGGCTGCTGCGCCTGCAGAGAGAAGGCTCCCCTGGTCCCCCCGGGCTCTGGAGACTGGGAGGGGCAGGTGTGGGGCCCTGACTGGAGGCCCCCAGCTTGTGTCCCCACTGACGCCATGGGCTGCTGACCACAGCCTTGGGCATGTGGAGCCATAGGGGAGGACATGGCCCCACTGGAGGACCGAGGAAACGGACTCCCGCGAGTGTACTTCTCTGAACGCTCCGTGCCAGGGACATACCAGCCACATCATCCTGCCCGGGGCCATGAACCTCTCTCTGCGGGGTCTCCCCTTCCTGCTGCTATAGTCTGAGCCCCGCCTCCAATTCCTACCCTGGACACACCAGCTTTCATGACCTGAGGCTGAAACTCCCAGTGGGGCATCCTTGGCCCTGGCCTGGCTACTGCAGGGCGGGTGTGCCCAGAGATCGGGCTCGCCGGGAAGGCCCAGAGGTCAGGCTCGCCGGGACGGCCGGGGGTCAGGCTCGTCAGGACAGCCGGGGGTCAGGCTCACTGGGTTGGCCCGGGGGTCGGGCTGGCCGGGGGTTCGAGCTCACCTGGACAGCTCCTCCAGTTTGGACTTGGCATAGTCCAGGCTGTTGCGCTCCACGTGCTCGTGAGGGGTGTGTGCCAGGAGCTCATGCAGCGTCAGGATGTACCTGGGAATCTGGGGCAGGGGGACAGGGATGGGGACAGATGGAGGTGGTGGGGGATGGGGAGAGACAGAGGCAGGGACAGAGACGGACAGAGGGGCAGAGGCAGGGGTGGAGACAGAGGGACGGGGGTAGGGTAGGGAGGCACAGAAGGACAGGAAGAGAGAGGGGGAGGCCGAGAATGGCCGTCAGCTGCGAGGACCCCAGGAGCTGGGTGGAGGAGGGAAACGGGCCACCCTCTGAGCCTGGCGGGAGCCCATCGGGGACCAGAGCCAAGAGGAGTGGGAGCCTGGGCGCCGCAGGGGCAGGGCGGGCGGGGGCTCAGGACTAGGGGCGCCGCGCCGTTCAGGAGACCGGCCCTCCCCGCCCCTGCTCCCCCCCGGCCCCGCCGCCCAGCCGGGGCGGGGCGGGGCGCCACCTGGAACATGGGGTAGGTGAGGAAGGTCTCCAGGGTGCGCTCCTCGCAGTCGGGCTTGGCCTCGTAGTGCTTGAGCAGCTTGTCGAAGTCGCGGTTCTGCTTGCAGTGCGCCAGGATCTGCAGGCTGTACTGGTGGTTGCGCACGAACTCCTGGTAGATGTTCAGCATGGGCAGCAGGATGTCGAACAGGTCCGCTGCAAGGGGTAGGGGCTCAGCCGGGCCGGACTCTGCCCCCGCCCGGCCCCGCCCCCGGGAGCCCCGCCCTCCGCGGGAGCCCCGAAGTGCGCGGTGTAGTGGGGAGGGCTCCGGCACCCCTGCCCCTCCAGGGCCAGAGGGCGGGTCCCAGCAGAATCGCACTTGGAGAGACGCCCGACCAGTCTGGCCCCGTGTCTCAGAGGGCCCCGGAGAGCAGGTGCAGAGGGCACCGCGGCGGCCCCGGCGCCTCCAAGATGCAGACACTTGGAGGGCTCCCCATCTGGGGCCTTCCTGCCAGGAACCCCTCTCCGCGGTGGGAGGCTGCCTCCAGCCCATGTCACACCCCACCACGTGACTGGCCCAGGCGGGCGCGTTAAGGCGGGTCCCCAGCCTCAAAGCACAGCACCTGGGAGGGGCCAGCCCAGCTCCAGAGTTCCTGAGGCATCCATTGACACCCCTGCTCTAACTGTGTGGTGACCCCAATGCCCCTGTTCTGGCTCCCTCACCGGGTCACACTGGAGGCTCCCAAGAGGCCTTCTTCCCAGAGTGTCCCCCCGTGACAGAGGTGATGACCGAGGTCACAAGGTGGGTCCACAGCGGGCCTGGAACCAGGTCTCCTGGCTCCCCATCCCAGGCTTCCCACCACACCTCACACCCTCCTGAGTCTGGCCCTTCACCCATCTGTCCCTCTGTCCCTCTGCCCGTCCTTCCAGACCTCCCCAGCTCTGTAGCCCCAGGGTCCTCCTGCCCTTTCAGCCTCCAGAGCCCAACCAGCCTCCCCAAACTCTCCCTTCAACTTGGACCCCATGGCTTACACACCCCACTAAGAAAGAAAAAGCAGACTCAGAAGGAGAGCTCCCGGGTGGGGCTGTCCACCGCCCTGCGGACATCGTGCTCAACTGCCCCACGGGGCAGCCCCATCTTTTAGGGGTGCTCGTATTTTGGTCTCGGGGAAAGTGGGGGTCTCTGACTTGAGAAAGACAAACAAAAGTGCCCCCCCAAGGCCTCCAGAGCCTAAGGGCAGAGAAGCTCTTCTTTCCAGAAATTCTACTTCTGGAAACCCATCCCAAGGAAATGCCCTGTAAACAGGAGAAAATGTCACACACAGAGAAGATTATTTCCAGTCACAAGAAGTGGGACCGACTCTGAAGAGCCCGGGATGGGCTGTGGAGAACTACATAGTCATCAAAAAGCATGCATCCAGGATAACAAAAACAGTTGTGCTGTCAAGTAAGTTAAAAAAAAAAAAGAAAATAAATTAAAAAAAAAAAACCAACCCACAGCAAGATTCAAAATCTAAATACAGTATGTTTGGAATTATGTAAAATGGGAAAAAAAAATCCAAGATCTATGCATAGAAAAAAGTTGGAAGAAAACATACTGAGATGTTTATGGCAGTTATCTTTGGAGGAAGGACTATGATTGATATTTTTAAACTTTTTCTACTTTTCTGGATTCTCAAATTTTCTCAAACGGGTACATCGATATTATTTTTAAGATGGAAAAGTAGATAAGTAAAAATATATCTCTTCCTCCTAGAAATATGTTTTTTGCCAACGTGTTTCCCCTTCTCCTCCTGAGGGTTTCGGGGGGCTGGTAAGGGGCCGCCACTGGGTTCTGGAAGGATGGATGGGCCGCTGGCTTGGAGGGCAGCCCGGGGAGGGACGCTGTGGGGCGGACTACTCACCCAGGACCAGGGTGGGCCAGCTCGAGATGCGGGCCTTCAGGCCTTGGTAGAAGATCTGGTGCAGGAACATGATGGTCTCGCTGCAGGGAAACACAGGGTGAGCAGCGCCCCGGGGATTTCCTGCCCCTGCAGGAGGCCCCTGCCCTGAGCCAGCAGCCAGGGGCCGTCTGGACGCCAGTAGCAGCCGCTTCCTCCACGGAGCCCCCATGGAAAGCCCATCAGCATGGCCTGTGGTGCTTGGGGAGCCCAGGGCTGGACGAGTACACAGGTCCCTTTGTTACAAGGAGAGTTCCAAGACGGCCCTAAGCAGAGCTCCCTAGTTTGGGGCCACCAACCTCCCTGTGCTCCCCAAGTTCTTGGATCTGGGAGTGGCCCTGGGGGACCCCAGATGAGGCCAGGACTCTGGAGAACACGGAGTAGTCCACTGACAACGGGCATAGAGGGCCATGGCCTCAGACCCACACCATGTGGGACCACACTCTGCCTATGTCCCGACCCTGGCTGTGCGGCCTCAAGAGAGCTGCTGTGCCTCTCTGAGCCGCAGATCTTTCTGCACAAAATAGGGAGGGGAAGTGAGGTAACCCCTGCAAGCAACGGGACGATGTCCACGCCCGGGGCATAGTGGGCACTCCGTAAACACTAGCTCCCCAGCACCCTCTGTGCGACAAGTTAGGGAAGTGGAAAACCTAGCGTCCCCCCAGCGCCGTCTCTGTCACCACCTAGAGTGCCGGGGGAATGCACGCTCCCCATGCAGGCATGCCGGCACCCTTCCTGCCCCCTGCTCCCTGGGCAGCTGGCCCCAAAGCAGCCCCAGTCGGTTCCCACAGCTCATCCTCAGAGGACAAGGGAGCTTCCTGTCTCCTCCGGCAGCCGCCCTCCCTGTCAGCTGGTCCTCCTCTGCCGCCACTCACCGTCCCAGCTCCTACCACCTGGAGACCCGGGGGTGTCCCCTGTGTGTCTGGGGCTTGCCTTGATTGCCCTGAACCAGACCAGGGAGTCTGGTCGCGCACCTCATTCTTAGATAGGGAAAGTGAAGCAGCAAAAAGAAGGGGTGGGGCAGCCTGAGCCTCTAAGCCTCTGTTCTCACGCCCCCCACCAACCCCTGGGCTGTCCCCCCTCCCAGCGCCATATGTCCCCGGGAGCCTCACTCCCTCAGAAGCACAAGACTGGGCAGGGGTGGAAGGCGCTGGGGGGCGCGGGCCTGTGGGCAGGAGAACGTGGGGTCTCCCTCGTGCATGGAGGGGCCCCGAGACCCCAGGGGGAGAAGAGGGGAAAGCTCAGGGGAGAGTCTGGGAGAGAGACACACAGACGACACCTCCAGGCTGAACAGCAAAGCCTGTAACTCGGTCAGGTCGGCCAGACAGGTAGGATGGAAGGAAAACGCGGCGCCAGAGAGAACGCGGCACGACTGCAAGCAGAGGAAACGTTCCGGGCTCCATTCTGAGCATGGGGCCTCTCATGGAGACTGGACTGTCCTCTCCCTGAAGTCCCGTAAGAACGGTCCCCCCAGCATGGAGACACCTGATTCCCTGACCAGGGCCGCCCGACGTGGCTGAAGGCCTTTTCAATTTTAGGCAGCAGGTGCCCTGGAGAGTGACTTCTGACAGGGCTAGGTTCGGTCTGTCTGTGGCCCCGAGCCACTCTGTTGGGAACAGAGTCCCAAGAGCTTTGGCGGCCACGTGTGAAGACCACTGGGACCGTGTAAAAGCAAGAGACTGACCCGAGTGTGTGTGAGAATGCACGCAGGAAAGAATATCTGATCTGAGAGGGGAGATCGGGGGCCGGGGGACTTCCAGGGGTTCTTGAGGGAGCCAGGCAGCTCTGGGCTACCCTGAGCATGGCCCCAGCAACACCCAGGGGAGTCGTCCCCAGGCACCCCCAGGCCAGAACTTCTCAGGAGGCATCGGGTCGGAAATGAACCCCCTTCAATTCCAGCGCTGCACAGGGGACTGCAGTAGCATGATAGGAACATCATAAGCTGAGACTATAAAAACACGGTGGACGAAGCCTCCCTTTTTAAGGTACAAACTGAGAGAATTTCACCAGTAACCTTGTGACTCAGGAGCTACCATCGTTTCTGATCTCATAAGAAAATAAAATGATCTCATTTTGATTAGATTCGCTTTTTAAAAAAATCTCGGTTACGTTCGCCGAACACTTCCCCTACGTATTGGCCATCCGAATTCCTTCTTTTGGGAATTCTGTATCCACGTCCCATCATTATTGCGTCCCTTCTCCATCTTAGATGGCCCTGAGCAGTAAGCGCAGAACCCGACATACACGTTGCAGACACGCTCGCTCAGCGATCGGACCACTGGTCGAGGGTTTGCTCTTCTCACCTTTTAGTTTTTGGAATTTTTCCATTTTGCCCTGCGAGGCATATCCTTTCTTTCTGTCCTCTGCCTCTGCACGCACGCTCACCTGTTTCACTTTGTTGCTTAATTTTTACACAAAGTGCTCAACGGCAGTCAGCGGGAGCCAGACGCGCTGTCCTCCCCAGACGCGCCAGCCCACAGCATCCAGCACACACGCCTGCCGTTTCCGCTTTTCTCCGCTGCTTCTTACCCTTAGGACCTCTTCCACACTCTCAGGTCTGCTTCTAGACTTTCTATCTTACTTTCTCGCTTTACCCTCAGACTGTTTTCATTCCTTTTAATATATTTGTAAACTTTTATAACATTTTAATTAAAGTGTGGCGTGTTTGCTCGGAAACACTGTTACTACTTAAACGTATCTGTTCCTTCAGCTGAACTTCAAGATCCTTGAGCTCAGTTGCCCCTCGGCGGGAACTATATTACCTTTGTAGAATATTTTGGGTGAAGCTGGCAACTCTCTAACACAGAACTCTTCCCTCCAAGGTGGCGGCCCGCGCCCAGCCCGCGCCCTGTTCCTGTACAGTCTGCAAGCTCAGAGAGATTTTTATATCTCGAAACGATTTGGGAAAAAAACAAAAGAACATCTCATCGTACGTGAACATATGCGACATTCATGTTTTAGCGTCCGTAGTGAAGTTTCATCAGATCACAGTCACCTGCATTCCTTCATGAATTGCCTGTGGCTGCTTCGTTTCTGCACAGACCACATGGCCCACACCGTCTGAAGTATCTCCCGTCTGGCGCTCTACAGAAAAACTGTGCTGATCCCTGGCCCGTGCGAATAGCGTCCCTGAATTGTGCAGTGTGGAGCTGGTGCAGCTGTCCATGACGACCCTGACCCCACCCACAGCAAGAAAGACCCAGACACAGGGTAAGTCATTATTTAAGTGTGACGGGTCCCACAAAGGGCAGCAGGGGGCCCTGGGAGCACACAAGCAGGGAATTAAGCCTAGGGTGGCAAGGGGCATGTAGTGGCCAGGGATGTGACAGCCAAGAGAAGATGTGAAGAAGAGTAGGAGACACCTGTCAAGGATGGTAGGGTGGGAAAAAGTCTGAGGGAGAGGCGGTGACCTGTCTGCAGAACATACCTGGGACGTGCTCATTCTGCCTGGTGCTCTCTGAGCCCAGAAAGAAAGAAACCCCCTAAAGCCAGTCCAGGGTAGGTGGGCAGAGCATGGTCCCTGCACTCCTGCCCCACACTCTGTCCGTCTACATGGCCTGTTACCCACCTTCCGTCCTGTGCAGACACGACTAATCCATGGTGGAATGCTGCCCTCCCCCGCAGTCTCACCATCCTGCTCAACCCAGGATGGCAAGCAGCCCTGCCCGCTGGTCAGAGCGGGCATCGAGGTACAAGCCACCTGCCCCCCGGCGGGACGCCTCTGGTCCCTAGCAATGCCTGTGGTGCCAGCGCTGGGGGGCTGGATGTGGTTCCCAGTCTGCAAGCTTACTGTCCGGGTGAACCAAAACCTCCTGCACATGTTTACTCGGAAGATTTTTCTTCCCCTGCTGGGGGAGCACACCGTGAACCCCTCCCTGTCCCACAGCAACCTCCAGGAATCCACCAGCCTGGAAAGAGTCTTTCTGCAGCTCCAGCAACCACCAAGTTAGCGTCAGGCTTCCAAGGGGGCCGGACCGCTCAGCCTGGAAGCAAATCCAGCGGAAAACTTTGTGCTGGAATGTCTTCTGATAAGTGGCAGGAGCGCCAGGTGGTCCATGTCCTGGGGGCTGCTTCACGGCGGGGCTTGTGGTCAAGGGAAGGTTCTCCAGCCGCGCAGGGGGAGGCAGGGGGAGGCAGAGTGCACATCCAGACCCTTGCGGCCATGAGCAGAGGGAGAAGGCTGGGGGTCGGGGGACGGGATCCCAGCCTGCTACTGAGCAGGGTGGTGGGAAACACGGAGCTAAAAAGGAAGCAGAGCTGGGCGATGGCTGTGTGCCCGGGAGTACACCCTGCAACCTCTCTGAGCTCCAGCCTCATGGGGCGTCTCCGGAGACTGGAAAGCACGCAGGAGCAAAGCAGGTTCCACGAAGCGCCACCGTGACGAGATGAGCACCGTCCAGAATGTTCCCTCCTGCCACGTGCTGGCTGGGGATGTCACAAGGGCAAGGGAAGCATCTACCCTCCGTTCCTTGTGCACCCGAGGGCACAGAGGAGCGACAGTGAAGGTCCTGCTGATGATCGCAAGGCAACCACTCCCAGCGCATTCCTCCTGCAGCCTGGGCGTGGGGAAGGGAAGATGCTCCTGCTGGAGATCAGAGCCAGGGGAGAGAGCCAGCCGTGCACAGGACGTGCATCCCCAGATAGGCTCACCGTGTTCTCTAACTTGAACCAGTGAGAAAATGGGAAGGCGTGGAATGCTTTTCCTTGTCGAGCCATCCCTGTGTTCTAGGGTAAGTCCCATCTGGTCGCGATGTATTCCTGGATCCAACCCGGTGATGTTCCGGATCTCTGAGATCTGACAGGAGTCAGACTTTGCTTCGGGTGCTGGAGTGACGCTGGCCTCGCAGAGGAGGAGGGAAGCGTGCTCTCCACTTTCGGTGGGTTCCGTTCTCTCGGGGCATGGCTGGGGCTTGACTCTTCCGTTGGCGTCCCGCTCCTACGGAGGGCTGCACGCACAGCTTGGGCAAGAGGCTGCGTATGGACCCCTCTGGGATCCAACACCTGTAAGAGGCAGTGTCGCTCCTGGAGGCCAGGCTGCCGCGGTCTGGACCAGGATCAGTGAGACCGTGACGGCGAGTGCCCGTCTGCCATGGGCCTCCTGCCCCTTGCAGGCGCTTGGTGCCAGGAGAGGAGGGGGCTTCCTCCCTCCTGTTTATTCTCAGGTAAAGGCCTCCGACCAGATCATGCACTCGCTGAAAGATCAAAACCATGGGCTGTTTTTTCAAACAACTTTTGAGCAAAGGCTGCGCACTGGCCTGAAAACTCGTAACCAAAGATGCCAGCCTAAGAGAACTCCATTAGAGATCGATGAAGAGAATAACAAAATCATGAGAAGAGTAAAGAGACACAAAAGCACAGCTTTCTTAGAGGCTGTAAGAAGGGGTCAGCAAAGGCTTGCAATCGTGGCCTAAAATGCTAACGGAAGGGTACCAAGGCCTCCCGAGGCACAGTGGGTCCCCGTACGGCCTGGGTTCCAATCCCAAGGCCTGCTACCCGCAGATTTCCTTGATAAACACAGTATGGCACCGAAAATGAAATTCCTTGTGATTTTCTGAAGTGTTTTCTCCTCTCCAGCTTGCTCTAGTGTAGGATATGGTCTATAAACCATTTAATGAGCAGATTACTTGTTGACTATGTTACCAGTAAGGCTGTCCATAGCTGAGATTCGGGGAGTCCAAAGTTCCATGTGGATTTTCAAGTGTGTGCCCTCTCCCCGGAGCCGTCCAGGGCAGGGCACTGCCTGCAGGTGCGGTCCGGGCCCCGTGGCCCTGGTACTTGTGGGAGATGCGGTTCCCTGGTTCTACCCCAGGCCTCCCAACAGAGAAGCACAGGGTGGGTTCTCATGTCCACGTCCGCGGACCCCACCACACTGCCCAGGGTGCTCAGGAAGGGACGCATCCTGCTGCTGTGTTGGAAAGACCCCACCGTCTGGACTGTTGCCCGATTTCACAAAAACGTAACGGATTTTCTTTCTTTGGGAAATAAAGGCATTTACATAATACTTAAAAATCGTGTTCAACGTGTATATTAAGAAGCAAACCTTATGTGTATGTAGGTGGTTCTGTTTCTGGAACGTCTCATGAGGTCAAATGCTGTCCCCTCCCCGTCGGTCTGTCTGTCTCTCCCCTGGCCCACCCTGGAGCGGCGTCCACACCGCGGCCTCAGGCCCGCCCCTCCAACGACTCTGGGCCTCTCCAGCCGGAGCCCTGACTGGTGTCTGCACCTCTCCCCCACCTCCGGCAGCCCCACAGGCCCCCTGCCCCCGGCGACTCCTGGGTCCTGTCGCAGGGCAGGCCTGGGGGAGGGCCGGTCGGAGTGAAGCAGCCGAGAGAGGCGTACCTTGGCAGGATCACAGCTGAAGGGCCATCTCGGGGCACACAGTGGCCCACCCTGATTCCGGGGGGGTCCCTCGACCATCGTGCTCTGGTTATGTGTCTCACGTCTGCCCCTTTTCATCCAGTCCACCCAATTTTAATGCCCACCGAGAAGCTCATTATTTAAACCATTTCTTAAACTCCTTTTAGAAAGATGCTGACCGAGGGAAAGCGGCCGCCAGCTTGGCCTCCTGGGGCCCCGCGAGCCCACAGGGATGCCACAGTCGCTGTCTGGGAAAAGTAGGTGATCTGCAGGGCAGGTGGACCCGGCGGCCCAGAGCCTGGCCTCCAGGTCATTATGGCCGCGTCAGGACGAGGAACGGAGCGTAGCTAGCCTTTGGGGCCCGACTGAAAACTCAAAACCCTTCTGCCCCGCTTCCCAGTGTCAGCGCTGACACCGTGGGAGCCACAGTCCTCTGCTGGGGGGCCGGTCTGGCGCCCCGCCGGGGGTTTCCAGCAGCCCTGGCCTCGGCCCCCTCGCGGCCCACGGCAACCCTAAGCCCAGCTGGTTCTGACCATCAGACACATCTCCAAACACGCAGGGCGTGCCTTGGGGGACACGATGCCCCGTGGAGGGCCTCCACCTGCTGTGTGGCCTCTGTGTGCCCCGCACCCACACTTGTGAGGGGGTGGCTTGGAGCCGTGTGGCTCGGGTGGCTTCCACGTCGCCGGTGCCATTGGCTCCACTGCACTGGGCGCGACCCTCGGGGGCTCCGCTGTGCACGGTCTCATCCCCCCGCGGCCCCACCCCTGAGGGAGCGCACCTGTTCAGGAAGATGCTGCTGACGTCATCGTGTGTGATGGGGGGCTTCTTGGAGCTGGCGGCCATCCGCAGCGGGCGCAGGAAGTTGTTGACCAGGATGTGCAGCTGCTGGACGTACTCGGCCTCGGCCTCCAGCATGCTGAACACCACCTGGTTCCTCTTGCGCATGCTGTCGGCGTGGGGCGAGCGGATGTAGTCCTGGATGATGGTCTTCCACTTGCGCCGGCACAGCCAGCCCCGCAGGAAACTCTGCACCTGCAGGAGGACGGGGGTGGGCTCTGTCATGGGGAGGGGGGGCAGGGACCGAGGCTTTGTCACCCTGGCCCCCTCTGCTGGCTGGGCGTGTGGCGAGGGAGGCCCAGCCTGCCACCGCCGCCTGCGAAGTCCTGGGCGAGCTGCCTGGTCCCTCCGAGCCGGTTTCCCCATCGGTAGATGAGGCTAATAAGGGGGCCCCCCCGGACTCCAGGGCGGTCTGGGAGGGGTGGTATCAGCATCTCCCGGGAGCTTTCGCCGGAAATGCAGGTGTCAGGACCCCACCCCGCCCTCTGCCTCTTAACAGAAGCCCCCTCTGAAGGAGGAAAAGGGTGGCCCGAGTCTGCATCGTGGGAGGGGCCTGGAGGACAGAGGCCTGCGGCTGCGCCTCTCAGCTAAGGACTGGCCTGAAAGCCCAGAAGTTTCAGTGAACACCCGCCCCGAGAGAGGGCCATTAGCCAATTGAACAGAACACGGCGAATGAGTTAATCTCGTTCTTGGGGCCTCATCAGCGCTTCTGAGAGGTTCCAGCACCTGCCCAGATCTCTCCTCCTGCCTCCGTGGGGGAAATGGACGCTGACACTTGATCTTGGAGTTGCTGGGCTGCTCCGCTCGGCCGTGTGTCGGCAAGAACTCGGGAGGGGACCTTGATTCCCAGCCACAGAGAGCTCAGCCGGCTCCTGCTGATGGGAGGGCGCCCTAGGTTCCGGGGTCACCGGCTGAAGACCAGGCACAGAGGCTCATTAGTCTCAGTGGAAAGGGGCACGGACAGCAAGTTCAGGGGTCGGGCCTCAGGTCTGCGGCCGGGGCTGTGTGCCCCGGGGAGGAGGCCAGCCCTGAGCCCAGACCCCTCTCTACCGGGACAGGGAGGTTTTCTCTATGAGGGAGCACTTGCCCTGAGGCCCCAGGAGGGTGAAAATTGAGGGACAGAGGAGGATTTCAGCTGGTACTTAAAATGTTCCAGTGAAAAGGGCTTCTCAGTAGTGGCTGAGAAACCCAGTGGTGCCACGGGGCAGAGGGAGAGCCCGCATACCCCTGCCAGGGTTGGGCTTGGCTGGGACCTGCTGGCAAACTCCGAGGGCCATGGGGGCCTGGCGGGTCCTCCAGATGCAGGGGGCGGGCTGGTGGGGCTGATGGGCTTGTGTGGGAAGTGGGCCTGGGCCGTGCCACCTCGTGTGCTCCAGGAGGTCCTGTGGCCGGGGAACGGAGCACGTGCCTCTGGAGCTGCGCGGCTGGCGTTTAATGTCAGGTGCAAACGCTGAACTGTGGACCTGGGCGAGTCCCTTTGCCTCCCTGCATCTCAGTCTCCCCACATGTGAAACGCAGATCATAATGAAACCCCAGAGAGTTCTCAGTGAGGCATGAATTAATCTGTGTACAGCTCCTAGAATAGTGTCTGACACATAGAAAGTGCTTAATGAATGTTAGCTATTTCTATTTTTGAGAAACAAAATCCAGATTTTTATGTGGAATGTTTAGCTTTTAAAGCATAGGCAACAAATTAAAAAGAACAAAAAACACACTGTGTGGGCTCAAAACCCCAAACATGCCGGGAGGCTGAACTCGCCCGGGGGACGCTCATGTGCGGTTTCTGGTCTGGGGACGCTGGGGGCTTTCTGCCCTCCACGTGCAGGGTTGTTGGGTTTCACCGGTCTGTCTTAGGGTGACTCGGGCCCCCCGGCTTCAAGCCTGGCAGCCTCCACACACACACATGTCCCTTCCCTGTGCTGCCCTTGGCTGGCCCAAGGTGCTGGTGGGCACCCCGGCCACTGGACGGGTCCCCAGGGCCTCCTACGACCTCTGGACTCTCACGGAGCAAACTAGCAGGGACCGCTGTGGGGACCAGGGGCTCCTCTGCCGCGGTGTGTGTGGGACTAGAGGGGGCAGCTGTGAGAGGAAGGGTCTGCGTGAGGAGGGGGCCGGGAGGCGTGGTGGTGGGGAGGGGGCAGGGGGGTAGCAATGGGGGTGTGTGGGGCATGTCCGTGGCGGGGGGCAGGGGACCCTTAGGGGCCTGCCCTGTGATGTGAGAAAAGCCCGAAACTGGAGCCTGCAATCTGGGTTCCTTCTGCTTTGGAGCCCATTCTACCCACAAAACAGGGCGGAACCATGACCCCCGGGCAGCTTGGAGAACCCGCCGGACCAGTGCTGCTCAAGGGGCTTGTTCAGGCTGGGGTGGGAGTGGCCTGCCCGGGGGGCAGGGGGACAGGGGTGACAGTACCAGGAGGCTCTCTAAGAAGGGTGGTACAGACCTTCTTGATCTTCTTGATGTCACTGTCCTCGTCGCTGGGGGTGGAGGTCTGGGCGGACTGGATGCGCTCATTGTCCTTGAGCAGGGATGCGATCTGCAACGGAGACGTGCGTCGCAGGGGTGAACAAGTGCCCTGCCATCTGCCCCAGGGGTCCTGCAGCATGTATCCCCTGCTCTGTGCGAGGCTGCGGAGCTAGACAGTGAGGGAGCCCTGGACTGGGAGCCCCAGCGCCCGGGGTTTGGGCGGCTGGCACCCCAGGAAGCCTCAGCCTGTGATTCTCCTCCCTTAGCCCCAAACCATCAGCCCCTTTGTGTTTAACTTACTCTGGCAAGCTGACCCCAAACTTAATCATTTTCACCCACTGCAGGTGCACAGCTGGGAGCATTAAAGTACGCGCCCACCGTCCCGCCAGCCCTCTCCAGAACTTCCCATCTCTTCACGTGAGGCAACGTTTCCCTGCCCACCCCTACCCCCTGCCCCAGCCCCCATCGACTTTCTGACTATGAACTTGACCCCTCTCCGACCTCATTCCAGGACTGGAGTCCCACTTGGTGCAGGAATGGCCCTCCAGGTCCGCCCACGCTGCCACGGGTGTCACCAGGCCTTCCCTGTTAGGCCCGAGGCATGTTTCATGGTATTTCCATACCCTGTTTTGCAATCCCTTCATCTGTAAATGGACACTTGGGCAGTCCCTTATTTTTTCAGACAAAACTGCTGGAATCAGAGAAAAGCGGCGTTTTTCTGCCAGCCTGGCCTCCCCCCCACTCCGGGCCACCCGGAAGCCCTTCTCTGTCCCGGAGCCCCCTGTGGACGCTGCGGCCTACAAACACGGGCCAGCTGTGGGGAGGAGCACTTGCGCTGCCCTAGAAAGCCTCCCGTCGTCTGATGTGGGCATCAGCGTCCAGCACAGCCTCAGGGACAGCACGGAGGGGCGGTGCCCAGGAGAAGGGGTGCCCCGGGCCACACGGTGGCGGGTCCCCTGGGCCTCCTCCAGGGGTCAGCCGGGCCGCACTCTCCCTGCCGCTCCGAGCAGGGCTGCCTGCTTGCTCCTCCATCTCAGGCTGCTGCTCCCATCCACCTGCTCCCGGTGCCTTGGCACACACCGGGGCGCTCGGCACAGCGGCGAATTCCAGGAGAACCCGGCGACAGCAGCACCACAGAGCTCGCCCCCAGGAGCACGCTGCCCCCGCCGGGCCTCGCAGCTCGGGGCCTCCAGATGCTGCTGCCTCGCCAGCGGGCGCTGCACAGCACACGGCTCTGTCCCAAGGCCACTTGCCGAACCGCAGCATGAATGGGCTCCCACAGTCGAGCACTTCGAAAGCAAAATGGAACAGTTCCTGCTCTTCACTCCCCTGGTTGCTAAAATTACCCCCACAATGCTTGTGGAGCGGCTGAAAACATCTGAGCCGCGCTCGGCCGGCGTGGGGCCTTCTGCTTTCTCACGTCGCCCCCTCCCCCACCCTGGGTTGTTCTCAATTCTGAGAACATCCGCAGGTCGACATAAAGGCTGACTCTTTGATCTGCGCTCCAGAGGGCCGAGGGGCACACGCGCACACACGCGCGCACACGTGCACACACAGGAAGGCTCTTAGCTGAGGAACGCGGGGATGCCCGGTCAGCACCCGCTCCCCAGCTTTGCACACCGAACCCCTCTTCTCTTCACAATGGCGGGGTGTGTGTGTGTGTGCGCAGCCGGAGTTTAGATCTGACGCGCCCTTCTCAGAGAGAGGCGTTCCAGGACAAGCCCTCAGCAGGGACCGGGGGGGAAAAATAGATGCAACCAGGTCAGGCGCGAGGGGCCGTGCTCGAGCAGCGCCACAGGCCCTGGAGGCCCCACTTAAGGAGCTTGCTGGGTGGGCAGAGTCCAGGGGTGCTGGGGTTTTGGGCCATGGCTCCCTCCTGCCAGGAGCGGGCGTTGGGAGGTGGCCAGAGCCCCAGCCCCACGGAGCTCCCCCCGACCACCTTTCTCAAAACCCGGCAGGTGCCCTCTGGGCGGGGGGCTGGCTTTGCACCAGGTTCGCCTGGCTGTCACCCAGGGCCGGCTCAGTAGACCCTTGTCAATGGTGGCCACGGCGAGAGGACACTCTGGCTCCTGCCCGACCCCCTGGCTGGCGTCCGGCACTGGCTGCCCATCCTGGCTCCACGCCTGGCGTCTCGGTGGGCCCCTGCCCATCTGCCACCCACGGTCAGGCTTTCTTGGCCTGTTCACAGGCAAACCTTTGCTGCCAGCCTGCTTTGGGGCACTGAGCCCCGGCTGCTGCCCACCATCCCCAAGATGCTGTCTTTAACCCTGAGCTCACTCAGCGCGGCGGCTGATGGGGATTCATCCAGGTGTTCCTTCTTGTGAGCAGCCCAGCTTTTGCTAAAGATCTCTGTATTCCTTGCATTCAAGCAGCTGGCCCACGGCCCAGCCTCCTCTCCTCCCTGTTTGATCCCCTCTGGCCTCTTCCAAGCCGTCCAGGAGCCCATCTCCATCCTCCTGGGCCAACCTTGTCCGCATGTGACGTGTCCGCATGAAGACTGGTGACGTCCCTCCCTGGACGCGCTCCCGGACTAACAAGGGGCTCAGACAGCCCAACAGGACAAGGACAGAGCAGATGGGCAGGCGCTGCAGTGGGAGGGCCTCGCAAGGGAGGCAGCAAGGGCCATCCGCAAAAGGTTTCGAAGGATGAACAGGAGTCCAACAGGAGGGCTACGGGACAGAGGACTTCCAGTGGAGGGGACGCTGTGGACAGAGCCACGGGGCACACAGGGCATGGTGTGCCAGGGAAGAAGGGCAGGACACGGCCGTAGGGGGCACGGGAGGCAAGCCTCCAGGCGTGCAGGGGCAGCCCGGTGCGGACAGCAGGCCCGGACAGCAGCAGGCCCGGCTGCACTCTCCCGCGCCCTCCAGAGCCGTCTCCTCGCTGCTCTACCGTCCGTGCCGGGATCACGGCAAACTTGGCTTGCAGGACTGATCTAAACCCTGCACCGACGTTCTCGCCGCTTCCTTCCAGAGTCTGGCCTCTAGGACTCCGGGTGCTTCAAGCCAATGACGTATTAGGACTGCATCTACGCTCCCACCCTGCCCTGCGGGGCCTGCTTCACCCCTGCACGTTCACCGCCGAGCCCCCACCAGAGAAGGATCGGGCTGACACAGTACAGTGCTGCCAAGCGGCGCACCTGGAGCGGACGCGTCTTCTCAGAGGTGGACGCCCCTTTGCTTTAGGTCTTCAGCGGTGACGAAAAAGGGGCCTGACGGCGTGTTGCTGGGCAAGCCAGAGAGCAGGGGCGCACACTGCGGGGCAGACTTCCTTCGGGCCCCATCTTGTGTGTCCACAGGGAGAGGCAGCCGCAGGGCACACAGGCTGCGGGCTCGGGGCTGGTGACTGGGAGCGTGACCCGCGCCGAGCCCCAGACCCACATGCGCCCACATCTGGCCGAGGGCTCGAGGGCTCGGCTGCAGCTGCCCAGATGTTCTGAGGGCCCTGGGCTCTTCCTCGTGCCCCGCCCGGCCAATTATGCGGCCGGGCCTGAAGAAAAGGAGGCGGCGAAATGCTAACGACGGGCTCTCTGCAGGAAAGACCCCAGAGAGCCCCTGCCACGTTCATGGGGGAGGGGGGGCAGTCGCACTGGGGCCCACATCCAGCTGCCACAAGTCGAGTGAGCAGCCTGCGGAACTCCTGAGGGTCAGCCGGTGGGTTCCTGCAGGCTGCTGGGAGCCAGCGCCGGTGCACCCCGCCAGGTGGGGTCCCGGTGAGATACTCCTGCGGTAGGAAGGGCCGGGGACCTGGGGGCGGGGGCGTGTCCTAGAGCTGGTTTCCGACTCAGCTCCGGGAGCCGCTGTGTCCACACCTTTCCGGACGTCTGTTCCACGTTGCACACGAGAGCCCGTGTCGGGGGCTTGGGGATGGAAGGGGGAGGTACAGTCAGGCAGCCGTTAGGGCTTCTGCGGACTCTGGTTCTCCTCCTCGGACGGACGTGCCAGGACTGTGCTTCTCAGCCCCTGGAGCGCCGGCCTGGGCCTGGGACGTGCTGTGTCCACAGCCGCGTGAGCCGCGGTGGGCCTCGCTCACAGTTCCCTTCCCTGTGTGGGATCCTGGGGGGCCTGTCGGCGGTGTGCCCGACTCCGCATGAGCGTTCGGGAGCAGGGCCCCCAGTGGACACCCCATGTGAGGGTGGGAGCAACCCTTGCTGCTTAAAGCCCCCGCGGCGAGGACCCTGGTCACCCTGACAGATGCCCAAGGTGGCCTCCCGTGGGGCTCCGAGCAGTGCAGGGGGAGGGCAGAAGGCAAGGCCCTGCGTGTCCTCGGCGATGTGCGGGACAGGCTCAAGCAGCTAGGTCTGGCTAGCGGAGGACAGGGGGAGCGTGGGGGCTCGAGGCCATCCAGGCGACACTGTGGGTGGCAACCACACCCCTTTTCCGCAGACCTGGCTCCCAGGGGTAGGCGTGGGGCCGAGGGTCTGGAGCCTGGAGACCTAAGTCCGTGAGGTGGGTGACCTCAGCTGACCTTGAAGCAACCTTGGAGAAGTCCCTCACTTTGCGGTGGCCCTCAGCGTCTTCAGATCCCTCCAGTGGTCACGTTCCAAGGCCTGCTGCCTCCCACACGGCCTACTTCCTGGAGCAGGCTGTGTCCACCCGCTCCGCAGGGGTGTGTGCGTGCGACAGACACTACGGCCCGAGAGCTCCACGAAGACGGTCTTCTTTCTAGGTCTTCTTTAAAGGCTCTCTTGCTCTGGGTGTAACGCATTCAGGCGAAGCTTGCTCCGAATTCCTGCCGACCTGGCCTCTGCTGCCCCCGACGCACACACACACACTCTTGCACACACGACTGACCCGCCTTCTGCTCCCCAACGACACAGGGCACCCCTCTCGGCCCCCATCTTCTCTCTCACACATGCCCCTGAAACCTCCAAGGCCATACGCCACGTGAACCCACAGCCTCTCAGCGGTAGAAGAGCTCGCTCCTGCCGGGGTCCACGCCGCGAGCTCCAGCTCCATGCTGAGGTCAACGCACCGCTGCCAGACCCTGGTGGTAGACACAGCTCTCCCTCTGGGGCCAGCTCGGAGCTGACCCCACTGACCACGTACCACATGCCAGGCATAAGGAGGGAGCTTGAGGGCATCTGGCCCCCCGGGGGCCCCCACCGGGTCGGCTCTG
The DNA here is from genome assembly GCA_003697995.1 of Taxidea taxus jeffersonii. Lineage (NCBI taxonomy): Eukaryota > Metazoa > Chordata > Mammalia > Carnivora > Mustelidae > Taxidea > Taxidea taxus. Next base: position 6,472 of record ML093339.1, on the reverse strand, counting down.
ATGAGGCAGGTGGGGGTGGAATGCTATGGGAGCAGGGGCAGTGAGCATCCCCTGGCTGGGGCGGGGGCCTGAGAGGACGCGAGGGCCTGCTAGGAAGGACCAGCAGGAAGGTGAGACGACAAGGTCGCAGGGCGCAGGGCTCACAGCTCTGGCTGGAGCCCCGCAGGACAGGAGGGCCTGGGGAAGAGGATGAGGCCGTGGGCAGTGCTCAGGGGGCTGCAGGCTGAGTGAGTGCGTGAAAGGCATCCGGGCAGCCGTGCTCATAAAGCCAATAATGTGGGGCTGGGGCCAGGCCCCTGCTCCTCACAGGGTGCAGCCTGGACTCGGGGACGTGTGCTGGGCTGGAAGGAAGCAGGTGCTTACGGACGGGACAAGCTCCAGTCCCGCAGCTGCGTGGGAAGAGATGCGAGCGGAGGGAAAGACTGACAGGCGGACAGACAGCCCCGGCCCCCGCCCAGCTGTGGGAGCTCAGGCCGGCGGCCTGCGGAGCCTGGACCTTCTCGGGCTGGTCGAGGGCGGACTGAGGAGGCCTGTCTTAGGTGCCCGGCACAGGACTGGGGGAGGAACCCCCAAGGGGACATTGCAGCTTCATGAGGGAGCAACAAGGCGGGACTGGTGACTTCCGGTCTGACCGGTCCAGGCAGAGCTGGCTTCGCGAGCGCCGGACGGGACCCATGTTTGGGGCTCCCACTCCGAGGCTTCCATCCTGAAATTCTTAATACTCTTCTCTTAGAATTTTCTGTTTTGTAAGTGACGTCTGGTGGGACAGTGGAGCACAGCGCAGAGTCCCGGGGCCCTAGCTTGTGTGTTCTACCTCTCACTTGCCAGCCCTGGGACGGGCTCCCAGCTGCCCGATCCCCACCCCACAGCTGCCCTCTGTCCGGGGGCCACAGGCTGGCATCGGCAGGGACACTGGAATCCATTTGCAGGAGCCCCAGTGTGGGTGTGAGGGGGGTCCAGGGCGCATCCGTGGGGTCTCAGGGAAGGGCAGGGGACAGCAGAGTGCACTCGGTGGGTGACCCCCGCCCCAGTGCCAGGTTGGGGAGGTTGAAGCTGCGGGTCACCTGCCCACCATGGGTTGGGGTGATGGGCTGTGAGGATGGGGGTGACTTTCTCAGCCCGGGCCTCAGCCTTGTGTTTTCCCTTGTGTTGGGCCCTGGAAATTACTCAGCTGAGTCTGCCAGCGGAGTCCATGCTTTCCCTTCCCTTCCCCAGCGCAGAGCCCACGGCTCTGGAGTGACATGGCCAGATGGTGCCACGTGCGCCATGGGGCGAGGGGTCCTTCTGTGCTGGGCACAAGGCCAGCAGGGGCGCCTAAGGGGCAGAGAGCACTGCCTGCTCTCCTGTCGCGGGAACAGAACTGCTCAGGAGGCCGGGACAGTGCGGTTCCAACTCTGGAGGTCGGCGCGGAGGTCCGGGAGATACGGCTTCACGGACACGCTCAGTGTCATGGTCCTAGTGGGCTCAGCCTGACGACAGCGTGGCCCCCAGACAGCTGCCTGGAGAGCCCCTGCCTGGACCCTGACCCTCCAGGGTCCCCCACCCCTGGCCGGCGTGCTGGCTGGCAAATGCTTAGTCAGCGTGGCCCTAGGCATGGCGCTCTGCAGCTCACCCATTATCTTGCATCAACCTCACAACCTTGCCGCGTGAGGATAAAAATCCCATCTTACTGACAGACAAACTGAGGCACAGGGCTTGGGGGCAGAGGTGGGATTTGAACCCCCATCTGACCATGTACCCTTCCCGCTCTGCCCATCCAGGAGCCCATGGTGGGGGGCCGGGGCCCAGCTGGTGGTCACCTCTGCCTTCAGCCGCTCGATCTCGATCTCGCCGTCCTCGATCTGCCGCCGCAGCTGCTTGGCCACCGTCTTCTCCGTCTCCACGATCTGCAGCAGGTGCAGGTACTTCTGCATCAGCGCCTCGTGCTCCGTGGCCAGAGTCCGGTAGCTGCGGGCAGGTGGATATGCAGGTTACCACGCTGCGGGCCTGAGATCTGAAGGTCCAACCCCCAGGTGGACCCCCCAGCAACGGGACTCCGGAGAAGGTCCCGCTGCCGCACACAGTGCCCGGGGCCTCCCTGTCTTGCGCTCGGACCTGTGGGTCCCACTGGGTCCGCTCTCACCCACCGAGGCCCCTGGGCCTTTGCACAGGCAGATCTTCTGTCTGAAGTCCATCCCCCCTGCCTCTTTCCTGGGCTGGCTCTGGCTCCAGCTGCCATGCTGTCTTCTCCGACCCAGACCACGGGGGTGTCCCACAGCTCAGGTCTCTGACGCCAAACCCAGGGCTCTGGGCGCACACCGTCCAAGGGTGGCCTTGGCCAGGAGGCGTGTGTTGGGGGAGACTGGCAACAAGGCTGGAGGGGTAGGGGAGCCAGGTCAGAGGGCCCCCCAAAGGATAAGCAAAGGGCCGAAGAGATAGCCCAGCATCGTGTATATTAACAGGCCTCAGACTTGCAAGGCATCATGGCTGGGGGCGACCTGGAAGACTAGCCAGGTTCCAGGCCTCTGAGGGGGGAGCCAGGTCAGCTGTGCTCTGGGCCAAGGTGCTCCCCGACACCCCGCAGCACAGGCAGGGCCACTGGCGGTGTCCGAGCTGGGGAAACACCATTCTGCAAAGGAGAGCCCATGGGCTTCACAAAGAAAGCTCTCAGCGGGGCCCATCAGGGCGGGAGGTGGGGGAGCCAGGCAGGGACTCAGAGGGAGAGCCCACCCTGCCCCTCACTCGCCCATCCATTTACCCACCCCCACTCTCCCCTCCCCTCGGTGCCCTCCCCAGTGCCCTCGGGAGCCCCTCTTCCCCTTCCTGCCTCTGCAACCCCAACCTCCTCCCACCTCGGGCTTCACGGCCCTGGGTTTCTGGCCGCTAACCTCAGCAGCCAGAGCCCCCCGCCCACCTTCCGTCTCCACGCCTCTCTGGGCTCGCCCCCCACCCCGCTGGCGGCCCTGTTCCTGCCTCGCAGCCTGCCACCGTCCGGCTCCTCGGCTGCGTCCGCCAGTAGCCCCCCCCCACGGCTGCCCCCGCCCTGCGGGTGCGGGTTCTGGTGGAAGCCCCGTCCTCACACCCTGTCCGCTTGCTGGGTCCCGCCTGGCTCGCTCGCTCGCACACCCACTAGCTCAGGGACCTCAGACTCGTGCCTTAGTTTGCTTATCTGTGATGGGGGCTGTGCGAGTGAGGGCCAGGTCAGCACACGTGGCGCATTCACGCTGGGATTACCGCGGCCCCCCTCCTGTCAGAGGGCAGAGGCCCTGCTCGCCCCAGTCTGAACCCCCGAATACATGTCCCTTCGGTGTCAGCAGCGGCCCCTGTCCCACGGCTGTCTCTCTTCGGCACATAGGGAGCCCGAGTTGCTCGACGTGAGGGACAAACCCAGGCCCTCCCACCCATGCAGCAAGGGTTGTTCAGAGAGTAGCTTGTCCTCACTTGTCCCCACGTCTGTCCCCCCACTTGCTCCTAGGCTGGGGCAGCCGGGGCGGCAGCTGGCACCCCCATCCCTGTCAGGGGTCACCCATGGGCTCCCCATGTGCCCCATCGAGCGGACACTTTCCCGTCTGGCATCTTCTTCCATGGCTTTCTGGTGGCCCTGGACACGGCTGGCCAGTGGGCGCTGGGCTAGCACTGCTGGCTTTTGTCACCGGCTCGGGAGCCGCACGCACGTGCTCTCAGCCTCAATGATGGGAGCCCGGGCGGCCGTGTGTGGGAACAGCCTTGCACTGAGGCAGGGTGGGGGCCCCTGGGAGGCTGAGAAAGCCTGGTCCCCTGATGGGGTCAGAGGAGGCTGACTCCTGCTGGCCTGACGGCGGCAGGGGGTGGTGGTGGGGATGGACAGGGCGGGGGCAGCAGGGCGCCCGGCGGACCTGGACACGTCCCTGGGGAGGGTCTTGACCCCGACATCAAAGCTCCGTCCTCGCCTCCCGCCGTCTGAAGGTCAGTGAGGCTGCGAGAGCGAACTCTGCTTGGCAGGACCATTCACCGAAGACGAGGACGCTGCTCCCTTACGAGAATGAGTGTTCGCGAGAATATTAGGTTTTGAAGTTTCTCCCACTTCCCAAGAGGCTCCGTTCTCTTAACTTGTAAAGGAAACTCAGCGGAGAGACGGTGGGGTCTGTCTTCACGCTGCCGCACTTCCCCGCACTCCAGGGCTGTGGAAATCCGAGACTTGGGTGGTTTGACACGGACGCTGGCGCTCGGCGTGGAGCAGGGTCTCCTGGGCAGCAGATCTGGGCTGCCCCGCCTCCCCCGCCCCCGCCTCCAGTAACGAGGTACCGAGCACCTCTCTGGGCAGCACTGCCTTTGGAGACTCAGACTCAGAGCTGGATGGGAACTTGGGAGCCACGGAAGTCCCACGGCCTCATCTTACACGTGAAGAAACCGAGTCCCAGAGGGGACACGCCTTCCCCTAAATGACAGTCTGTGAGCACAACAGCTGGAGCTAGAACGGGGCTCCAGTCCCCGAGAGCAGGAGCCGCTCGGCTCACGCCCCGCGGCTTCCCTGAAGTGTGTGTGGATGGTGCACGCAGGGGCAGGGAGAGCTGTGGACCCCACCGCGCTTACCTCGGTACATACAACGTATCTAGTACATAAATGCAAATAGAAATAAATAAATGCATAATGCAAACAGAAACTAAATGAGGTTCGGGCAACACTGCTCACTGCTCAACAGAGCTGTGGAACAGAGCCAGGCTCCCTCCTGACCCATGCATGCACCTCACACTCACACACACTCACAATGGACTGGCTTGAGGCTACATATGGCTCATGGTCTGCGCTTTCCCCCTAGTGACACAATGCGTGTAAGTCAGCCCCAGGATGGCCTCTCCCGCACCGGGGTGCAAGCCCTCTGAATCCCGGGACCACAGATCTGATGTGCTTCTACCCCTGCTCCTCCGTGGTGTTACAGGACACAGCGGGCCTGAAGATGGGGAGGTGATCTCGGTGGGCCTGACCTAATCACTTGAAGCGTCTGAGATGCAGTTTTCTCTGCTGGTCACAGAAGGGGGAGGTCCAAGGTTTGGGGCTGCAGAACTCCACATTAACCACATTAAAATTTGGCGTAGAATGGAAGGTGCAGGTGTGAGGTGCATGGCTGACGGGCTTTGATCTGTGCACACCTCCCCTGGGGAAAGAACCTTCTGCAAGTCCCCTCACATTCCCAGCCAGCCCCACCCCACAAGCGACTCCAGCTCAGATTCCTTCGCCACAGGCGAGCTGTGCCTGTGACATGATTTCGCGTCACTGGACTCAGACGGCGTGCTCTACTTGGCACTGGGATTTCTTCCTCGGCACGCTGACTTCGATGTTCGGTGCTTTGTGACGCGTGTTTGGGGCGGGCGTCTTTCCGGTGCTGGGCCACAGTATTGTCGCCTGGACGTCCCGGGGCTTGTCTGCACGTCTGTCTGCGGACGGACACCTGGGGACTCCTATACACAAAGCTGTGTGCACAGGACGGGTCGTGATGTTTTTGCTTCTCTCAGATAAACACCAAAAGGTTGACGTCGCTGGTCACGGAGCCGGCCTAGCGATCTTTAAATGGCTCAGTTTTTTAAGCAACTGTCTAACAATTTTCTGAAGTGGTTGAGCCATTTTCCGAGCCTGCCTGCGTGTGTGCCTTATGGGGCCCCACCCCGGCCCGGCCTCCGCTGGGTCTCCGTCACCTCCGCCAGGCGAGACTCCAGGGTCTCACGGTCTCTGAAACGTTTTGGTATCAATGTATTTTCTAAACCAGTGCAGCCCTGGTCCTCAGAATGTACAACCGATTAGAATTCTGCATCGCTTCAACACGTAGAAAGCCCCTCCCCGTCAACAGACTCATGTGGTTCTCAGAACAGCCCTGCTCTGGGTTCCTGGTGGGGGCACTGAGGCCCACCTGCTCTTCCAGAGTCTGGGTTCTTCCGCCGTGAATCCATCCTGCACAACGCTGACAATTTCCGCTCAGAACTCTAGCTCTGACAGTGTTACTCCCCTGGTGTAAAACCTTCAATAGCTCCCACTTTCACAGAGTAAAGGCCCATCTCCCCAGCTGGGTGTTCAAGACCTGTTATGACCTGATTACACTTCACCTTCCTAAACCCACACTTTGTCTCTTCATTATTCCTGGAAGTCTCTCTCCTCCATCAGTGCCTTGGGGCTGGGACTGGGCCGAAGGGCTCATAGTTAAACCCATTACACACTTGGTCCTCTGGCTCCGGTCCAATCTCACTCTATATCCAGCTTCCCTCCTCTCCCTTCAGATGGAAGCAGTGTCTCTCCCCCACGATGCCTTGTACCAACCAGGGCCTTTGTATACAAGAGCTAGCTGTGAACATGTCTAACGTCTTCCTAAGTGGACATGTCTCTGGGGGACACCTGCATCCATCCCTATCTGCCCAGCACCACACTCAGAGCCTGACTCTATAAGTTCTTGTGTGAGTACCGGGTCTCCATGGCTGCAGTGGATACTCCCTGAGAACAGGGATGGACATGGCCTGACCTCAAG
>ML093338.1:54576-96704 GCA_003697995.1 Taxidea taxus jeffersonii | reverse complement strand
GGAGGAGGGGGGGCGGGGAGGGTGGGGGAGGGGGGGGGGGGCGAGGCAAGAGTGACAGGAGGAGGGCAGTGAGAAGGGCACCAGAGTCACCCAGATGAGAGAGGTGGCGACCCCGATGATAACGGGACAGCGCAGGTGGACAGAAGTGGGCAAAGCGGGAATAAGTTTTGGAGGCAGAACTGACAGATTTGCCAGGACGGAGATGACTGGGTTTCCAGATGGCTGAGGATGCCTTTGCGGACAGGAGGAAGACCGAGGGGCGGCAAGCTTGTCGGCTAACAGCACTGTTAGCGATGTCAAGCAAGCAAATGACTGCTACCATTATCGGCATCCCTCCACTAATGCCCACACTAAAACATTAAGAAAGCTGGAAGCACCCAGTCTACAAAAATGGTCCTTTCAAATGAATACATTTAGCTTTATGGAGAGCTTGCCTTGTTATCCTGGTTTTCTCATTTCACCCTGGAAACGGAGCCTTCTCTGTGGACCAGCCCTCACACACCCACGGGCTTCTGGGCACCACCACACCAGCCCAGCCTCCTACCCAGGGCAGGAACCTCCCAACCCTCCTGGGTTTTTAGCACTGAGCTGAAAAGAGAAAGGACCCGATTAGATGGACTGTTCACAGAGCAGCACGCGTCAGCTGGCTGACGTGCAAGGTACCAAGAAGGGGAGGCCAAGGTGGGACTGGAGAAGCCAGCAAGGATCGTATTATGAACAGCCTTGAACTTCATCCTGAGGACACTGAGAAAGCACGGAGAGTCTTTCCCACCCTGCCACCAACATTTCATTATGAAAAATTTCAACCATGTAGATGTGCCTTTTCTAGACAGTATTTCTTCTCAAACTCAGCAGAGCGGATCCTGTTTAGAACCAGATACCCTGCCCGATATAATACTAACACATCCTTATTACAAAAGAGGAAGCAGTGACCCAGGAAGGTTAAGTAACTTACACACGGCCACATAGCTAGTAAGTCGTAGAGCCAAGTTTGAACCCAAGATTCTCACTCCAGAGCCCAAGCTTTTACTACTAAATCACCCAGAATATGGAGGAGACAGGAGCACAAATAGAGGCAAGGAGACCATTCAGGCTACCTGGTGGTCTAGGTGAGAGGTGATGGTGACCCAGACTGAGGAGGTGATGACTGTAGAGGAGAGAAATAGATAAATTGCATTAGGAAGATAAAACAGGATTTGACAATTGAATGGTTGAGGGGTAATGAGGGAAAGGATGATAGGGAATGTTTCTGGATTGGGCAACTGATGTGTGGTGGGAGAACCTAGTGGGATAGGAAATGTGGGGGGGGGAGCCCACCTGGGGTGGAAGAGGAGTTCAGAACTGAAGCCATACATTGTCATTACACATTGTCATGTATATGGGACATATAAATTTGGATGCTTAGTAGATAGATAGAAACGTGAATCTGGAACTAGAGGTAGAGATTTTTATATCACCAGCATATAAATGGTAACTAGAACCATGATAGTTGCTACAAATGGCCAGCAAGCATAGATGTAAATGAGAAGCCAAGGAGGGCTTAGAACAAACCCCTGAGGAATGCTAACATTTAAAGATATCCTTCATTTATTTGAGAGAGAGTAGGAGAGAGCATGAGCGGGGAGAAGGTCAGAGGTAGAAGCAGACTCCCCGCAGAGCTGGGAGCCCGATGTGGGACTCGAACCCGGGAGTCTGGGATCATGACCTGAGCCGAAGGCAGTGGCCCAACCAATTGAGCCACCCAGGTGCCCTGAATGCTAACATTTAAGTGATGGGAGCACAGAAGTCCCTGAAGGATTCTCAGAGGGATGGCCATGGAGATCCAAAGTCAGGAGAATGTGGATTCCAGGAAGTTAAGGGAAGAAGGGGAAGAGTGGGTGGCATGGTCATTGGGGTCAAATGCTGCTGAGAGTTTTAGGAAGATCAGATCTGTAGTATGTCTATCAGATATAGCAAGGATGACGTCACTGTTTACTTGGCAAGAGAGGCTATAGAGAAGGGGTGGAGCGGGAGCCAGACTGGAGTGGGCAGTGGAGTGAATGGAGATGCAGAAATGGATGTGGTGACTCACTCTTTCAAGGGACTTGGCTACAAAGGAGAGGAGAGGCATTGAGTGATGGTGGTAGGAGAAGAATGTGGGGTTGAGAGAGGGTTTATTTTTAAGGTGGGAAATGATGTCGGAATGCAGAGGGAAAGGAGACCAGAGAAAGAGAGATGATGAGATAAATGAAAATCATCATCATCATCATCATCATCATCACTGTCACCAACTAGCAACCACAAAGAAAGCTTATTCTTTTCTGGGACTAACCATTAGACATTTCTTCCTTACACTGAGCCCAAATCAGTCTTCCTGTCATTCTCCCCTTTCGTTAGAGTTCTGCCCCGTGACCCCTTTTCTAGTTGACACTCTTCACATGGCTGTACCCTGCTATTGTATTTTTCCTTTACTTTAAGGGGCTCTTGGGTGGCTCAGTGGGTTAAAGCCTCTGCATTCAGCTCAGGTCATGATCCTGGGGTCCTGGGATCGAGCCCCGCATCGGGCTCTCTGCTCAGCGGGGAGCCTGCTTCCCCCTCTCTCCCTGCCTGCCTCTCTGCCTACTTGTGATCTCTGTCTGTCAAATAAATAAATAAAATCTTTAAAAAAAAATAATGACCTCAATCCCTCTGGCCATGTCCCCTCAACATGGTATCCATTTCTCTTACTCTCTCAGCCAAGCCCACACAACCACACTCTTGTTTTGTCAAGGCCCTCTTAGAAGTGGTGCATGCACTCTTGCTTTGCTGGTGGAAGCATGGAATGGTTCAACTTTTTGTGGTTTGGCAAAATGAATTGAATACAAAATGTATGCATCCTTTAACCCAGAAATTTATCTTAGGTTGTGAAAGTTATCTTTGGTGTGAAAAGATTCTTTTCCAAGTACATGCCTGGCGACGTAAGAGGAGGGTGGAGAGGCAATGAAGCATAGCGTGAAGAGAACAGATTTCGCCTCCATGGTGAAAGACTGAAGGCTTACCCCCCAAAGATCAGGAACAAGACAAGGATGCCTGTTTTCACTGCTGCTATTCAACACTGTACTGAAAGTTCTAGCCAGAGCAATTAGGCAAGAAAAAGAAATACACACCATCCAAATTGGAAAGGAAGAAGTAAAATACCACCCAGATAATATGATCCTATATATGGAGAATCCAAAAGAAGTCACAAAAAGCCATTAAAGTTAATAAACCAATTCAGTAAAGTTTGGAAGTATGAGATCCACACACAAAAACCAGCTGTGTTTCTGTACACCAGCACAAGGAAAGTAAAAAAATAAATAAAAAATAATTGCATTTATAATGGCATCCAAAAAGAGCATAAGACGTGGGGCCAGTGTTTGCTATTCTGTGACTTAGTCTATTGGGGCCGCTATAACAAAATATCACTGACAGAGTGGCTTATAAACAACAGAAATGTGCTTTTCACAGTTCTGGAGGCTGGGAATTCTAAGATCAAGGTGTCGGCACATAAGGTGTCTGGTGAATATGCACTTCCTGCTTCACAGACAGCCATCATTTTGCTGTGTCCTCACATGGTAGAAGGGGCAAGGAGTTTCTGGAAACTCTTTTATAAGGGCATTAATCCCTTCAGCCCTCATGACCTAATTACTTCTCAAAGGCTTCACCTCCTACTACCATCACACGAGGGGTTAGGTTTCAAAATCAGAATTTCAGGTAGCCACAAACATTCAGTCCATAGCATTATGTGAACTTAGGCTTGCTTTGTCTATACCACAGTCTGCTCAGATATAAGGTGGGGACAATACCAGGACCTTCCTTACAGGGTTGTTTTGGGGGAGGTGAGGATTGAACAAGTTAATATATATTATTAACATATGCTTAAAGGAGTGCTTGGCACACAGTAAGAGCTATATCAGGGTTACCAAAAAAGGATGTTTATAATTGGAAAAACTGAGCAAAACTTCCAGTTAAATATCACCCAGGAAGAGACTGGGGGCAAATTATCACAACTCGCCTCTTAGGTTGAACTATATGGAATTGCTTATATCTATTTCTTTGGTCTAAAAAATGAGCAATTTCACAGGTTCCAATCTAAACCCTTGACTAAATAAGATCTGTAATGATTAAAAGTGATTCCATATCATGGATCTACCTTTATCATACATTTATCACCACTGTTGTGGAAAGATTTAATAATAGATTATTGAGTAAAAACAGCAAGTTACATAATGTATGTAGAGTGTGGCCATGTTTGGGTGTCAAGGTGTGGGCATAAAGAGATGCCTGGAAGACACTCTGTTTCAACAGCAGTAACCTCTGGCAGGGAGAATCCCAGAAGTTTTTCATATTCTTTGTGCAGTTCTGTGAAATTTACATGTTTACAACAATTAACGGGGTTTTCTTGAAAATTGTGTCTCATAAAACCCAAACACAGGGATCCTACAGCTTGCTGCCTACTGTGGCCATAAGCCACTGGCTTACCACAACCCAAGAGTGAAATATTCTACTTCTTTCACTGAAGCTTAAGATAGCACTAATTGTTTGTTTTGTTGTTTTGTCTTCTTCTGGATGATGTAACATAATGTTGGTTCATATGGGCTCAGGATTATCTAAAATGTTCAGGCCTCTAACATAAACTTCTGCCACCTTGGGTGGGCTCTGGTTTGTACAGGCATAACTGAATTTTTTGGTCCAAGGTTAGGATTTTACATGTATCCATTATTTTTCCTCAGATAAACTTTAACTAATAGATTAAGATTTACTCTCTTCCCCGTGCAGTTGAATGTGTAGGAAGTATTGTATTCTGGAGTATATGTTCTTTGAATGAGAGAGAGTATTTGGGAAACATTATAAGGGAGGGTTTTCCAGAAGTCTTGGCTGATGGAAAAGAAATGCAATAGCCAAAGGAAATTAGAAGTGAAGATGATGTCATAGTTAAGCCGTGGGTAACAATGAACTGAAACTCCTTCACTCTAGCTCAGGAAACGATGGCGTAAGGTGGAATGTGGGAGGGCTCTTATAAAGCTACAACAGGCCAACTGTATTGGGGTAGGCTAAATAATGGCCCGCAAAAGATTTCCACTCCCAATCCCCAGGACCTGTGAATCTGTATGGGCAAAAGGAACTTCTGTAATTGAGTAATTGATGTAATTGAGTTCAAGGTCTTGAGATGGGGAGATTATCCATCCCCCAATGTAATCACAAAAGTACTCAAAAGAGAGAAGCAAGAGGGCTAAAGCTAGAAAAAGGAGATATGACAATGGGAGCTGATGTTGGAGTGATGGGACTAGGAGCCCAGGAATGCCAAGGCAGATTCTAGAAGCTGGAAAAGATGGGGAACAGATTGTCTCACGGAGATTCCAGAAGGAACCAGCACCCAGAAGTCACCTTGATTTGAGCCCCATAAGACCATTTAGGTATCTGACCCCCAGAACTAAGAGAATATATTTCTATCAAGACACTAAGTTTGTGTGAATTTGTTACAGGAGCAATGGAAAACTAATACAGTTGGTACTTAATTTGCCTTGGGGGTGCAGGCACTTTCTTCTCAGTGCATCTGTTACTGTCCTTGACCCCTTGCAGACCTCACCCCACTGCTGAGTAGGGCAGGGATGAAAATAACTGGATTCTTCTCTTGGGGTTTTAAACACAAAAAGCAGTGGCTGTGGGCCCAACTTCTCCATGAGCCACAGAGAACATAGTGCCCGGGGCCCACAGTTCCTTTAGGGGCCAAGTAAATGTTGGCCTTGAGGTAAGTGTCAGTTTCCCAGATTTGAGGGTGGTTCACTTTCAGATCCCATCCTTTTGCTTTACCTTTACTCAGCGAGCCCAGGAGCTGTGAGGGAGAGTCAGGCTTTGTTGAGCTGTGCTTCCCAGCCTGAGGCCCTTTGAGGATTCTCTCACCACGCTGGCATGGGGCCCCCTAAGGTGCCAATAAGAGAAAGCCCTTCATATCCAGGGTGTGCAGGGTGTCACGGTGGACACCTTCGTCTACACCTATTGAGTCGGTGCTGTGTGTGAGCCTCAGAGCTCCACAGCTGAGCTCATTCTCTGTCCTTCCCTACTCCCCATCCCTCTGCAGCCCCCCTTCTGAAATCACACCTGCCTTGAGTGCCCACTTCCCTTCCCATTAGTCCTCTTTGACCTGCCCAGGCTCGTCAGCTTTCCACCGCACCATCTCTTTCTCCCCATCCTACAAGGCGTCAGTAAGCCCCCAGCACCTTCCTGCCCACGCGCCAGAGGGACCCATGGGTTTTCAGTCTTCAGCATGCACAAAATTGTAGCTTCTTCCAGCTGAAAGTTCACCGGGATCTGGGAGCCAGGCAGTCCTCCCCTAGCTCCTATGGGACTACAACCATGGCCAGAGGTGACATGGCTTGTCTGAGTCTTGGGGAGAGTCGTGGGCAGAATATGGTCAACTCTTTTCCTCCTTTTTTCCTTTGATGCAGCTCTTGCATGATAGGTTCATTACCATACAAAGACTAGTTTTCTGACTTATGAGAGGGTTGGATTCCATTACAGCTGATCTATAATATGTTGTGTGCCTGAAATGAAGATGACAGATTCAAACTGAGCTTCCCAAGTGGTGGGCCAAACTGACCCAGGATTATTCTGGGAGCATGTCGCCATGTCGGACACAGGACACTGCACAAACCGTGTTCACACTGTGATGCTAGGCTGAAATACGCTGTCGAACAAGTATATTTGTCTATGGAATTGTATGTCATAGCTCTTTCTCATATATGCTGATGGGACCTAAAACATGGATCTCTAGTTCCAGTGTCCTTCTTTTTTTTTTTTTAAGATTTTACTTATTTATTAGTTAGAGAGAGAGAGAGAGAGAGAGAGCACAGGCAGGCAGAGAGGCAGAAAGAGGCAGAGGGAGAAGCAGGCTCCCTGCCGAGCAAGGAGCCCGATGCAGGACTCGATCCCACAATGCTGGGATCATGACCTGAGCCGAAGGCAGCCGCTTAACCAACTGAGCCACCCAGGCGTCCCTCCAATGTCCTTCTTGATGAGATTTTTTTTCTTTTATTTTCCTTAGGATTTTTAAAAAAGATTTATTTAGGGACGCCTGGGTGGCTCAGTTGGTTAAGCAGCTGCCTTCGGCTCAGGTCATGATCCCAGCGTCCTGGGATCGAGTCCCACATCGGGCTCCTTGCTCGGCAGGGAGCCTGCTTCTCCCTCTGCCTCTGCCTGCCACTCTGTCTGCCTGTGCTCGCTCTCTCTCTAACAAATAAATAAATAAAATATTAAAAAAAAAAAAAAAAAAGATTTATTTATTCATTTGACAGAGAGAGACACACAGCTAGAGGGGGAACATAAGCAGGGGGAGTGGGAGAGGGAGAAGCAGGGAGCCCAATGCGGGGCTTGATCCCAGGACCCTGGGATCATGACCTGAGCTGAAGGCAGACTCTTAACAACTGAGCCACCCAGGTGCCCCAGGATTTTATTTTTAAGTAATCTCTACACCCAACATGGGGCTCAAACTCAGAATCCCAAGATCCAAAACCACACACATTCCACCGACTGAGCCGGCCAGGGGCCGCTGATGAACTTTCTCTTTTAATGAATGGTACATAAATACTAAAGTATACGGCAATAATATCACAAACACCCATGTACCATCATCCAATTTAAGAAATAAAAACATTATTAATCCAGTTTTAGCTCCCTGCAGACCCAGCCTGGATCCCACTCCCTTTTCTCTCCTCTTATAAACACCATTCTGAATTTGGTGTTTGCCATTCTGTTTGTTCTTATAGTTCTACAGCATGTCTATAGATAAAAAACGGTTTTTTCCTTTCTTTATTGGGGCGGGATTCATATACTATGAAATAACCATTTTATTTTTTTTTAAAGATTTTATTTATTTATTTGACAGACAGAGATCACAAGCAGGCAGAGAGGCAGGCAGAGAGAGAAGGAAGCAGGCTCCCTGCTGAGCAGAGAGCCCGATGCGGGGCTCAATCCCAGGACCCTGGGATCATGACCTGAGCCAAAGGCAGAGGCTTTAATCCACTAAGGCACTCAGGCACCCCTGAAATAACCATTTTAAAGTGATCAAGTCAGTGGTATTAAATAATACTTTGTTGAGGGTCCACCACCTCTATCTAGTTTCAAAACATTTTCAGCACTCCAAAAGGAAACCACACGCATTCATAGTCACTCCGGCTCCCCAGTCCCTGGCACCCATCAGTCAACTCTCCGTTGCTGTGGATTTACCTATTCTGGATTATTTCACATAAATGGGATCGTATAACATGTGTATCTGTCTTCTTTTACTTAGCATAATGTTTTCGAGGTTCCTGCACATTATAGCATGTCTCAGTACTCTCTTCCTTTTTCTAGCTGAATAATATTTCATCATACAGGTAGACCACATTCTGTTTATCTGTTCATCTACTGCTGAACATGTGGGCTATGTCCATCTTTTGGCTATTATGAATAGTGCTGCTATGAGCATGCGTGGACAGGCATTTGTCTGAGTGTAGAATGTTTTGGATTTCTTTAAACTTTACATCACACTATGCCATATGTGCTTAAGAGTCTGGCTCTGGGCTAGAAGGTAGACCAGGTGAGGACCTGTTCTACCACTGACGAGCTGTGTTACAGTGTGCAATTTCCTGCATCTCTCTGAGCCCATTCTCTCATCTACGAAAGGGATGATTACAGTAACTATCTCCTACTGCTGTGAAGATTAAATAGATGATGCATGGAGAGCACTTGGCATGTACTAATTGCTCAATAAAGGGCAGCTGCTATGATCAGTACTAATTATAAACCAGGCGGATGTTTCTGGAAAATAGAAACAGCTGTGTCATCTGCTGACACATCCTTAGGTACTGGTGTGTTGCTCAGCCCCAGGACAAAGCCGGTGGACCAATCTGGGGCTGGACTCCGGCATGTGAGAGGTTGCCCTGTAAATGAGGGTCTATATTGGGCAATACTGGAGACTGACATTGGGGGCAATCGTTTCCATGCGGTGAGTGCTCGCAGGTCCCAGATACGATGTTGATGAGTTTGCACACATACCTCATTTCATCCTCACAACTAGCCCTGAGGTAGGTACAACGATTCTTGCCACTTTACAGCTAAGGAAAGTGAGTCACAGAGAAGGCAGGCAGTCACCCGGCAAAGCTAGGATGTGAATGGAGGCAGCCTTCAGAACCTGCATCCAGCACCACTGCCCTGTGCCTCCCTTGAGAAAATCACTGATGCTTTTCTGTGTCTGCCGTTTAGCTTTGCTTTGATCAGTGACAAGCGGTACCAAAAGAAAGAGCCTGTCATCAGTTCTGTGCACACCAAGGTGAAAGGGATAGCAGAGGTGAAGGCGGAGATACTAGAGAATGGAATGAAGAAGATGGTGTCTGAGGTCTTTGACACTGCAGATTACACCTTCCCCTTGCAGGTGAGCTCTTGTCACCAACTCTCAAGGACTCCTCCTGGGCACCAGGACCCTGCCTCCCTCCCCTGGGACCCGGAGCCTCACGCCAGAAAAACACTGGCCCTATTTTAAAAAGCTCTGTGAAAATCCCAACTGAGAAAACCTAAAAATTGCAAAATTGGGTCAGATCCAGCAGCTCAAAGATGATTCTATGCTTTATCGAGTCCTATGGGGTTTCTCAAAATAGCAGTGTGATCTGGTGCATTTAAAGCACGATTTGATTCACTCACAACTTGATTTATACACAGCTTTTTAGAAGCGGGGCCATCAAGCCAGCAAGGTCTGCCTAGATTCAGGAGGACAAAGAAGTTCCTGCCCGGACAGGACCGGCCCTTCTAAATTGTTCATGTGGAGTTTTATCAACAAAAATATCTCCAGAAAAAGAAAAACCACTCACTCAGATACATTCTTGCACGACGGAAAGGAAATGGGTGACAAGGAAAGGAAGGGTGTGGGTCACAGGGAGAGGCTATCTGGCTGCTTAAATTTGCAAGAAGAGAAAATAAAAGTAGAATAGTCAAAAAGGAGAATCAAAAAGTAGGAACGAGAACACCAAAGAACAGACGGGGAGGCTGGAGGGACAAAGGGGCACTTCTGCAGCATCTGGGAGCTGGGATGCTTTGCAAAACCGTAAAACCCAGGCCACTATCTGCTTCTACCAGAGGGTTCAGTAAGATCTCCAGCTATTTCCTGGGCTGTGGGCTGTCTTTTGCCCTTTAATTAAAATCCTGAAAAAAAATCCTGGATAATCTGAACAGTGTTCTGATGAAGCCAACACCCCACCGCCCTCCCCCAGCGGGTCTCTTAAGTTTCAATTTAACGGGATTTTATTGTGTGCCAAAAATGACAAGGCTGCTTTTGAGGCTGGGATGGAAAATGAATACTCCATCAGTTCCCAAAGTCCCTTTGCTCTCCCCTTCAGCTCAGCAGGGTGGTTCATCCAGCTTTGATACTAAAGCCCTCAGTGCAGTCCAAGTTGCTCCCAGACCTGATTTCTAGAGTGTGGTTTAGAAAGGTGGAAGGCTCGCCCCCAGGCGCTGAGCAGGCTGGAGTTTTGATGAAGTAACTCTGCTCTCCAAGGCCTGGCATTTGTCTCCTCTCCTCTTTCTCTGCAGGGCAACTCCTTCTTCGTGATGACAAACTTTCTCAAGACAGAAGGCCAACAGCAGGGGAAATGTCCTGACGTAAGGAGGGGAACTGGGGGGTCGGGGCGGGTGAGAAGAGCTGCTGGAGGGGGCACAGGTCAGAGGAAGCTGATGGGCAGAGGCCATTTGCACACTACGGTCAGGCCCTGGTTCCCCTAAAACTGGCCATTAAACCTGCTCCCTAGAACAGAAACTCAAAAGTGCATAAACGAGTCATCCCATTTCTCTTTTCCTCCTTCTGCCCTCAGGCCTAAGACCTAGCTGACTTCATTTTCTGAGGCCAGGAGGAAGCACTGGTGGCTTTGCCCACTTCTGCAGCCAAGCACTGCTTGGACCAGGCCCCCTGCCCTTCAGCCCGGGAGGCTTTCCCCGAAAGTGGTACCTGGCTGCTTTGGCATCTGCTTTTTAGATTTTTATTTTTTATTGACATGTAACTCAGATGCCATAAAGTCCTCCATTTGAAGTGAAGAAATGAGGGGTTTTTCGTATTTTCACAATGTTGTACCACTACACCACGACCTAATTCTAGGACATTTTCATCACCCCAAAAAGAAGTCCTGTACCCATGAGCAGTCACTCCCCATCGCCCCCTCCCCTCAGCCTCTGGCAAGCACTGATCTACTTTCTGTCTCTGTGGATTTGTCTATTCTGGGCATTTCGTATCATTGAGATCATACGATATGTGGCCTTTTGGGGCTTCTTCCACTCGGCATTACATTTTGAAGCATCATCATGTTGTAGCAGGTGTCCGTGCCTCCTTCCTTTTTATGGCCACGTTATATGAATTTTATGAATGCACTACTATTTGTCCTGATGAATATTTGGGCTGTTTATACTTTTTGACTGCTGTGAATGGTGCTGCTGTGAACATTTGTGTACAAGTTTTGGTGCGTACAGAGGCATCTGCTTTTCTGTATCTTAAGAGACACATGCTGCTTACTCCCCACTATCCTGTCCTCCTCCCTGCAGTTTCCCACCAAGAGGACGATCTGTTCCTCTGACAGGAGTTGTAAAGAGGGACGGATGGACCCGCAGAGCAAAGGTATGTTCTGTTTCTTTTCTGGGATCCTGAGGGGGGATGGGAGGTCTGGTACCCTGGTGACATTCACAATGCCCTAAAGTTCAAATCTTTAGCCTCTGGCTCTCAGCTGCCTTTTTCCACCCTCACTAGGCCATGGGAGAACCTGTGTCTGTCGCATGCCTCTGCTCTGTCCCCAGAAGACTGGCTACTGACTAGCAATGTGATCAATTCCCCAATGGCAGCAGCTCCAGAAATCCTTCAGAATTAGCATCTTCGGGGTTCTCATTGACAAAAAAATCCAATGGCCCCCAGTGCCATCTGTGTATGCTGAGCTTTTCCCCTCAAATTTCACCAAAGGTTGAGGAGTATGAATTATAGCCCCAGGGTGCCTAGGGCCGGTTCCACCACTAACCTACAGTATTTCTGTATCCCTTGTTTTAACTTAAAGAGTCACATGACAATAAAAAAAAATGACCACAAAAAAGATAAAGCCATCAGTGTTACAACACACATGCATACACAAAAAAGGCCTATGGATATTACATTTTGTTCCATAAGACGTGTGTGTTTGAGTTGGTACAGAGAACATTCAAACCCGACTTACTATTTAATTTGCCGCTCGGGAATCTGCTAGTGACACAAACACTCCAGAAGATATGCCATGTTCATTCTGTGGCTTTGCACACCCCTGATTCATGCTGTACACCCCTAAGGGACTCTGATGCCCACTCAGATGCCAAGTTCTAGTCCACATATGCCAGGCAAGAGAACACACCCTGCTCAGCTCCTCTCTCAGCATATTTTCTTGCAAAGAAACCAAAAAAGCCAACAGCATCCACAATCTCTCTGCCTTCTCTCTGAGTCTTTTTTTAAAAAAGCTTATTGTCCGATGTGCGCCTTGCTTGGATTGTCTTATGTAAGTTGGTGGTTCAAATGGGGTTTCGTGGAAGCTGAAACTGCTTGGGTTGAAAAGCATAAATAGTCTCTTGCTTGGGTTTAGTTCATGATGCACCCACGGTTTTCACACCTGTGCTTCTCTGGCCCCTTGGCCCTCCCCACCTCCCCACCAGGGATCCAGACCGGAAGGTGTGTAGTATATAAAGAAAGGTTGAAGACCTGTGAAGTCTCCGCCTGGTGTCCCATCGAGGAGGTGGAAGAGCCCCCCCGGTGAGCTGCAGGGTGTGGGGGAAGATGGGTTGACCCTGATCATTGAGCAGATGAAAAGTCCTGAAAAGTCCTGGGTCCTACTGACTTGGTGACCCTCCACCCCAGGCACACCAGTGGTCTCCGAGAAGGCCATGCTAATTGTTAAAATATTGCAATAATTCTGTACTGACTGGTATATAACTATTACCCTGAGCACCCTTGGGTACCCCTGGGCCCCTGGCTGTCCTAGCACCTTACAAAGCACCTCTGGAGCCCTCCTCTAGCACTACAGCAGGTCCCACTCTGACTGGTCGGTGTCCATACTGAGTGATTAAGGATGGGAAGGTGGCAGGAAGGGAGGGAGGAAAGAAAAAAGGAAGAAAGCGGAAGGGAAGGGGAGAGGAAAGAGGGGAAAGAGTAAGGGAGAGGGGGAGAGAAGTTTTCTTAAATTATGTGGTCACAGTGACATACAGATTTGTTGATCCTCTGTACTGATTCTTCTTTTTAACACACAAAGTCAGGCCCAGAAAGCAGAACTTGATGTTAGATCTCAGAAACCACAGGGATTGGTACTCTCAGCAGAAGAACAGAGAGACCTGGATTCAAATGTGACTCTAACACTTCTTCACTATGTGACCTTGAGCAAGCAGCTTAACCTTTCTGAGGTTCATTTTCCTTATTTCTAAAATGAGGATAAATAGTTGCCCTCGCTCACAGGGCTGTTATGAGAATCAAATGAGATGATACTTGTACCTCAAAAGCAAAATGAGACCCATGCCTGGTTTATAGTAAGTGCTGAATAATGCACGCGCGTGCACACACACAAATAATCTGCCCCTAGAAGTGTGGTGGTTCTAGATCAGCACCGTGCAATGGAACTTTCTGCAATGGTGAAAATGTTCTGTACCTGTACTGTCCAATATGGTAGCCACTAGGTACATGTGGCCATTGGGCACTTAAAATGAGGTGACTGCAACTGAGCAACTGAATTTTTAATTTAAGTTCAATTTTTTTTATTTATTTATTTGATAAGAGATCACAAGTAGGCAGAGAGGCAGGCAGAGAGAAAGGGGCGGGGGGAAGCAGGCTCTCTACTGAGCAGAGAGCCCGATGTGGGGCTCGATCCCAGGACCCTGGGATCATGACCTGAGCTGAAGGCAGAGGCTTTAACCCACTGAGCCACCCAGGCGCCCCTAAGTTCAATTTTAATAGTCATACATGCCTAGGGGATATTATACAGGAGAACATAGCTCTAGAAGAATGTGTCTCAAAACCACACCATCAGCATCTTTGGGGCAAAGAGAAGATTGCCCCAAGGTGACTTTTTAGAAGGTCCAGGCAAAGGCTTCCCTTGTCAGGGTGGGAAGCGTTTGGCAGTGTCAGCCTGTCCAGCCTTCAATCATTAATGGTACCACCCAGGTTTATTTCTAGGTCAGAGAAGTTTCTTTTTCACGGAAAGAATTGCCCAGGGCCTGAGTGAACTATTGGTTCAAGGCAAGAAGCCTCTTGATTGCCTGTAGTTTTCAGTCACCAACTTATTCATCAGAGAAATACTGGGCATCTCCAATGTGCAGGTCCTTGGACTGCAGTTTTATATGACCTTGGGCAAGCAATCCCCTGAACTTCAGTTTCCTCATATGTTATGCAAAGGGATTACTAAAATAATTCATTCAATCATTCAGTCAACACATCCAATACTATGTAGGAGGTATTAGATATTTATTCTATATGTAACTATGCACAAGAGACTGTGCTAAAAATACAAGCAGATCCAGACAGCAAGCAGGTCCCAAGCCTCTTGCAGTCTAATCAGAGGTAAGCCATGTGCACAGAGAGCTATAATTCAAAGCAGAAAGTTTAAAATGTCATAAGAGAGGAATAAAGGCTTTTGATCCTTCAAGTTTCAAGTCCTCTTATTCTTAGAATGTTGCCCAGGAAGCATGAGATTTAGAATGTTCTAAAGGTAAACGGTCTGGCATGTAGTAGGTATCTGTGTAAATAAGATTTTTTTGATGCAAATGTCAGAAATACAACTTAAACTGGCTTCAGGAAAAAAGACAATGTTATTATTATTTTTTAAAATTTCTGGGGCGCCTGGGTGACTCAGTGGGTTAAAGCCTCTGCCTTGGTTACATATGTTTAAATAAAAATAAAAATTTTTTAAAAAAGGAAAAAAAAAGCCTATGCCTTCTGCTCAGGTCATGATCCTAGGGTCCTGGGATTGAGCCCCACATTGGGCTCTCTGCTCAGTGGCGAGCCTGCTTCCTGCCCCCCCCCCACCTGCCTCTCTGCCTGCATGTGATCTCTGTCTGTCAAATAAATAAATAAAATCTTTAAAAATAAAATAAAATAAAATTTCTGTAAATGAGGAGTCCAGAAGTATTAGCTTCAGGTAAGGCTTGATCCAGGCTTCAAATAAAAATTATGTCATTAAGATTCTCTTTCTGTTTCTTCCAATCCCCATCTCCATCTCACCCCCCAGTTATTCTTTCTTCTGTTTTGGCTTTCCTCCTGTGGTCCAGGGAACTCCAGGTTTACACTGTCTTTACTACTAGCAATCCTAAAGAAAATGAGTTTTTCTTTTTCCAATATTTCCTACAAAAGTCCTAGAATGTTTTCATTGGCTTAAATCATGTGACAATCTATCAACCAATTACTATAGCCATAAAAGGACTGGGTTATTCTGTTTAGACAGCTCTGGGTCACCTGTCCACCCTGGGGCTTGTAAGGATGGGCAGGAAATGGACTCCTCCCCACCCAACCCTCTGGGCTGAGAGTGGAAGAGACCTGGCTATCTCAAAGGGAGAAAACTGAGGTGCTTCTAACAGAGGGGAATGGATGCTGGACAGGGAAACCATAGTGTTCTCTATAGCTATATCCTAAATAGAGGCAAAGCCAGACTCTGGCAATTCTGAAATAAAAAGCAGATCATTTTTGGTACCCCCTTCCAAATACCTCCATCCTTTCCTGGTGCTACTCCCATTATATATATATCTGCCACCCACTCAGGCCTGCCAACAATAAGGTACCAGCTGTAATTCTTTATCCACAGCCAGTTCTCTCCATCTTTAGCAGACTGTCAACTGCATAAGGGCAAAAACCTTGACTGTCTTGTTCATCACTATATTCCCAGTGCCCAGCCCCATGCCCAGCCCAATAAATATTTGTTAAATGAATGAATCAGTGGGTTGTGGGTGGACCTTCCTAAAGTCTAGGACTTGGGCTCCTCTAACTCATGGAGAATTTATGCCACCCAGAGCCTATCAACCTATGACTGATAGAGCCAACTATTACATGTGTGGCCCTGTGCTTAAGGCTGGGGATGCCAAGATAGAAAGAATCCAAGCCTATAGGGAAAGATACAAACAGGGGCTGCTGAAGCTGGCTTTTACTGACTCTGAGCCAATTATGCTCATCCCTTCCCAACTTCAAGTTCGGTGATACCCACTAGTGGCTTGAGATCAGCCATGATGGGAGTGCTTACATTAATCAGTAAATGCTACATATCAGAGCTTTTCTTCCCTCCTGGAGACCTGGCTGTTAACCATTTACCAGTACATCACCACATATCCTAAACACACAATTACATCAGAGTGTGGGAAGGGTTATAGTAAATGCCATGGGGGTCTCAGGAAGAGAGACATTCTTCCTCTTTTTTAGATTTTTTAGGAAAATTTTGCCCACTAGACTATATTTCTCTTTACTCATTGCAATGACCCAAGCCAGAAACCAGAAGCCCGTGGTCCCATTGGCCCATTGATCCCCATTTTGCCTCTCTCTCAGGCCCGCGCTCTTGAACAGTGCTGAAAACTTCACTGTGCTCATCAAGAATAACGTCGACTTTCCTGGCCACAACTACACCACGTAAGTGCCCAGAATGTCTGGCCATTAGCCACCTACTGCTGTGTAGTGGATTATGCCAAAATTTAGAAGCTTAACAACCAACATTTATTATCTCCTCCAGTTTCTGGGGGTAAGGAATGTGGGAATGACTTCTATGGATGGTTCGGATTCAGGGTCTCTCGGGTTGCAGTCAAGCTGTCAGTGGGGACTGCAGTCATCTCTGGCTTGACTGAGACCAGAATCCTCTTCCAAGCTCACTCACCTGATTGTCAGCAGGAGGTTCAGTTCCTCACCGTATGGACCGCCCCCAGGACTGCTTGAGTGTCCTTGGGAATGGTGTCTGGCTTCCCTCAGAGCAAGTGATCTAAGAGGGACAGACAACAAGCCAGCAAGACAGTAAACAAGATGAAAGCCACAGGCTTTTATGACTTAAGCCTGGAAGTGATACACCATCACTTCTGCCACATGCTAACGGTCACACAGACCGACACTGCACAGGGCGGGAAGGGACTACACAAGGGTGTGAATCCTGGGGGCTGAGGATCCTTGGGGCCCTTCATGGAACCCAGCCACAAACTGGCTCACTCTCATGAAAGAGATGGGTCTCAGTTTTCAAAAATATGTTTGTTTGCTTGCTTGCTTCTCATGCAGGAGAAACATCTTGCCAGGTATAAATATCACTTGTACCTTTCACAAGACTCAGAATCCACAGTGTCCCATTTTCCGACTAGGAGAAATCTTCCAAGAAACAGGAGATAATTTTTCAGATGTGGCAATTCAGGTAGGTGGTGTCTTTGGACGGCGAGGGTGTGAGTCGGGGGATGGAAGATGTCAAGTGGCCAAGAGGCTGGGCCCCTGGGTCCTAGTTATAGGGCTCCCTTTACTGAGCATTCAGTACATCCCTGCATGGTGCCAAGGCCTTGCCCTGCATCACCACATCCAATCCCACAACAACCCTGTGAGTGACATACCTGGGACAATAGTTCCTGTGGCTGCTCTAACAACCCACCACGATCTCAGTGGCTTAAAACAACACACATTTTCTTTTACACTTCTGGAGGTCAGAAGTCCAAAATCAGTTTCACAGACCAAAATCAAGATATCGGCGGGGCCATGCACCCTCCAGAGGCTCCACAGGAGAATCCATTTCCTGGCCTTTTCCACCTTCTAGAGCTAGACGCTCGCAGCCCCTTCTCCCAGCTTCAAAGACAGCTGCATAGCATCTTGCGTCAGTGGTCACATTGACTTATTCTGTGCCAAATCTCCCTCTGGCTCCCTCTTAAAAAGATACTGGTCTTTTTCAGAGACAGCATTTATAAAAGGAAACATGTAGGGCCCATCCGGATAATCCAAGATAATCTCCCCATCTCAAGATCCTTAAGTTCATCACATCTGCAGTCTCTTGTGCCATATAAAATACTATATCCGAAGATGCGAGGGTTGGGACCTGGGATTAGGAATACCACTGGGAGCCATTATTCAGACCACCACACATGGGTTAGTCAAGATTCTCCCAGTTGCACCTTATAGACATCCAACTCAAATGATGTAAGCAAAGAATCAATTAAGAAACATTTTGGGGGCAAAAGAAACCAAACTCAATTGGCTTAAGTGAAAAAAAGAACCATGTATTATTAACTCATGTTAAGACACCAAGGGAAATGGACCTTCTAGTACAACCCAAAACATTTTCATAACTCAGTTTTCTTTTCTTTTTTTTTTAAGATTTTATTTATTTGTTTGTTTTAGAGAGGGAGAACCCCACCTTGGGAGTTTTCTTGTTTTCTTCTGCTTTTTCCCTCTGCCTGGAACAGCCTTGCCCCAGACATAGCCTTAGCTGTCTTCCTCACTTGCTTCCTATATTTGTTCAAATATAAGCTCAGTGAAGCTTTCCCTTACCGCTACCTTTAAAATGACAATTTCAGGGCACCTGGGTGGCTCAGTCGGTTGAGCATTCCAACTCTTGATTTCAGCTCAGGTCATGATATCAGGGTTGTGAGATCAAGCCCCACCTCCGGCTCTGCCCTGGGCATAGAGCCTGCTTAAGACTCTCTCCTCCCAGGATCCCTGGGTGGCTCAGATGGTTAAGCGGCTGCCTTCGGCTCAGGTCATGATCCCAGCGTCCTGGGACTGGGATCGAGTCCCACATTGGGCTCCTTGCTTGGCAGGGAGCCTGCTTCTCCCTCTGCCTCTGCCTGCCTCTCTGTCTGCCTGTGCTTGCACTCTCTCTAACAAATAAATAAAAAATAATAATAATAAAAAAAAAGACTCTCTCTTCCCTCACCCCCGAAAAAAACTTGACAATGATAATTTCAATTTGTACCCCTATCCCAGCAGGCACTACGGCCCTTGTCAGATTTATTTTTATCCCTAGCACCTAGCACTACCTGACATAGTATATATTCTACATATCCATTTGTTTGTTGTCTGTCTTCCCTGACTAGAACTTAAGTTCCACGAGGACAGGCATCTTTGGACTTTTTTGTTAATTTTTGTATAATGCTCAGCATAATAGGTACTCAATAAATATTTGTTGACTGAATGAAGCATGTGATAGCAGTAGGCATGGCTACATCCAGAAACTCAAATGATGTCATTAGGAATCTGACTCCTTTCATCCTTTTGCTGTTTCCTTAATGGTGATGTCACTCATAGGCAGACTGTCCATATGTCACGGCAGAACCACCAAAGTCCTACAACTGTGCTGTCTGATATGGTAGTCACTAGTCACATGAAGCTATTAAACTAATTGAAATGAAGTGAAATATTTATTTCCTCTGTCATACTAGCCACATTTCAAGCACTTAATAGTCACATGTGGCCAGTGGCTACTTTATTGCACAGCATGAATATAGAATATTTCCATCACTGCAGAAGATTCTGCTGGGCAATGCTGCTCTGGATTGTCACAGTCTCTGGCTAGTGGTCCCAACCCACAGATGACCTCTTTTTTTATGGTTCTGGCAAAATGTCTCAGCGAGGACTCTGATTGGTCTATCTTGGGCCACATCCCTATTCCTGAACCAGTCACCAGGTCCAGAGGAACATATAGTCCTTACTGGCCAGGCCTAGATCATGTTGCCTCTCCTGGAGCTGGGAGAGGGGACAGTCCCATTCAAACCACTCAGTTGGGAGAGACTTTTCCCAAAGAAAACTCCAGGCACTTTTACCAGGAGAACAGGATGCTGAATGACAGAAACATCAGATATTCACAGATATTCATCAGATAATATGCAGAGTACTTGGCTTCATGCCAATAAATGACTACTGTGATTATTCTGTATTTCCCCTTTCTCCAAGTCAGAGTCTGCTTGCTACTCATCTTTTTATCCCTAGATTCTAGCATACTTGAAATACCACCTTTCATCAATTCAAAGACACACTTTTTTCACATTTTAATATTTCTGAAATCAGAAAGTGCTTTCGATTGACAGAATTTCAGTTTAATTGATAGCATTTCCTTCTGAGAAGAACATAAAAATAAAACTATGCATCTGATAAGCAATAGTGTCTAAGAACCAGTAAAATAAGATAGTCAGTGCTGACAACATGTTTGTAGGAAGAAAGAAGTACCAAGTAGAGGTAAGAGATTAAGAGATTCCTTAGAGGGGTGCCTGGGTGGCTCAGTTGGTTAAGCGAATACCTTCAGCTCAGGTCATGATCCTGGAGTCCTGGGATTGAGTCCCACATCAGACTCCCTACTCAGCGGGGAGTCTGCTTCTCCCTCTGGCTCTCCCCCTTCTCATGATCTCTCTCTCTCTCTCTCTCTCTCTCATTCTCTCTCTCTCAAATAAATAAATAAAATCTTAAAAAAAAAAAAGTTCAGAGAAGAGAAGGATCACCTTGAATTGAGGGAGGTAGGGGTGGCTAAATGGATAAGGAAGGATGTAATTTGAGTCTTGGAGGAGGAGGAGGAGGAGGATTTAGCTAGAGAGATGGGAGGAGAAATATTTGAATGGGAGAAAAGACAAGGACTGAGACCGAAAAGTTCAAATGTACCCAGCAGTTTCACTCCTAAGTACATACCCAAGAGAAGTGAACCACACGTCCACACAAAAACTCATATATTATGTGTTCACAGCAGCATTATTCATAAGAGCCAAAAGGTGGAGACAATCCAAATATCTATCAAAGGATAAACAGATAAACCAAATGTAGTCTATCCACACAATGGAATAGTCTTCCATCATAAAACAGAATGAAGTACTGATATGGGCTATAATATGGGTGAACTTTAAAAATATTATGCTAAGGAGCGCCTGGGTGGCTCATTCAGTTAAGCCTCCAATTCTTGTTTGCAGCTCAGGTCATGACATCAGAGTCCTGGGATTGAGCCCTGCATTGGGTTCTGTCTCAGCACAGTCTGCTTGTCCCTCTTCCTCTGTTCCTCCTCTGGCTCACGCGCTCTCTCACTCTCAAGTCTTCAAAATAAATAAAATAAAATCTTTAAAAAAATATATTATGCTAAGTGGGAGCGCCTGGGTGGCTCAGTTGGGTATCTGACTCTTGATCTTGGCTCAGGTCTTGATCTCAGGGCTGTGAGTTCAGGCTCACACTGGGCTCCACACTGGGCATGGAGCCTACTTAAAAAAATAAATTAAAAAAAATTAAAATATCATGCTAAGTAAAAGAAGTCAGCCATAAAAGACCATATATGATTTCATTCATATGAAAGTTCTGAATAAGCAACTCTAAAGAGACAAGTAAATTAGTGGTTGCTTAGGGCTGATAGGAGGGGTGGAAAGGGGCATTGATGAAAATTTAGGGTTTTGGGGGGAGGCAACAAAACTGTAAAATTTATTATGGTGACAGTCACACATATATGTGAATATACTAAAAACTGTTGAATTATACACTTAAATACACTTGCACAAATTGTATGTGAACTATATCTTAATAAAGCTGTTTTTAAAAAATGAAATGAAGCGACAGCGACGCAAGATGGCAGCCACCACCGGCTTGGGAGTAAAAGTCCCTCGCAATTTTCAACTGTTGGAAGAACTGGAAGAAGGCCAGAAAGTAGTAGGAGATGGCACAGTTAGCTGGGGTCTAGAAGATGATAAAGACATGACACTTAAAAGATGGACAAGGATGATAACTGGGCCTCCAAGAACAATTTATAAAAACTGAATATACAGCCTTAAAATAGAATGTGGACCTAAATACCCAGAAGCATCCCCCTTTGCAAGATTTGTAACAAAAATTAATATGAATGGAGTTAATAGTTCTAATGGAGTGGTAGACCCAAGAGCCATATCATTGCTAGCAAAATGGCAGAATTCATGTAGCATCAAAGTTGTCCTGCGAGAGCTCCAGTGCCTAATGATGTCTAAAGGAAACATGAAACTCCCTCAGCCACCTGAAGGACAGTGTTACAGCAATTAATCAAAAAGAGAAACCACAGCCCCCCCCACTCGATTTAAGCAGTCATTTTCCACAGTAGTACATTTTCTAGATACGTCTTGTAGACCTCAAAGTATTGGAAAGGAAGCTCCCATTCAAAGGCAATTTATCTTAAGATACTGTAAACGATACTAATTTTTTGTCCATTTGAAATATGTAAGTTGTGCTATAAAAAAAGAAAAATGAAATGAAAATGCCAGTTGTGTTGAGGGGTAAGTGTGGATAGGGTGAAATAAGAGGTTTCTCCAGGGGAGTGTTAGGAGGTAAAACAGAAAAGATAGGGGCGCCTGGGTGGCTCAGTGGGTTAAGCCTCTGCCTTCCGCTCAGGTCATGATCCCAGGGCGCTGGGATCGAGCCCCTCATCGGGCTCTCTGCTCAGCCGGGAGCCTGCTTCCCTTCCTCTCTCTCTCTCTGCCTGCCTCTCTGCCTACCTGTGATCTCTGTCTGTCAAATAAATAAATAAAATCTTAAAAAAAAAAACAGAAAAGATATCTGATGGGGTTCCCTGAATTCCAGTATAACAAGCTTCAACTTAAACTTTAATGGGGTGGGGGGGGTGGAGAAAGCCATTCAAGATGTTAGATTATGTAAGAGATTTACTGAAAGTTGTATTTTAGGAAAATAAATACGAGGGCGTGTCCCAGATGGGAGGAAGAGCAGGGAAATGCGTTTGCAGCCACTTCTGTGTGTTAGATGGGGCTGTGCTCATGGCTCTGAAACTTCAATCTGTGTTTCCTCTAAAAAAATAACCTTTTCCTTAGTGATCATCCCTCTGCAGGGAGAGGTCTGGTGGCTGCATCCCATGTGCAGCAGGACTTAAAGACTGTCTCCTTGTCTTCCCCAGGGAGGGATCATGGGCATTGAGATCTACTGGGACTGCAACCTGGACAGTTGGTTCCATCGCTGCCGCCCAAAATACAGCTTCCGTCGCCTTGACGACAAGACCACCAATGAGTCCTTGTACCCTGGCTACAACTTCAGGTAACAGTGCCCAGAAACCTCCAGGCCCTGCTGAATTGCATCTCCAGCAGTCAGTGAGAATTAATTTTGGTTCCCAAGGCAACAAGATGAATGCATAAAGCTTCCTCTAAGAACTAGGTGTAACTGGATTTTTGTATGAATTTTGTATGAATTTAATAATTTTGATTATTAAAGTGATAAACACTCTTTGTAAAACAGAAACAAAATTGGGGAAACAGAGAAGAACGTAGAGAAGAGGATATAAATCACCCATAATTCCTCAACCCTGCGATAATCAAAGATAGCTGGTGAATTTTCCTTCCTTTAACCAATTCTTTCATGAGGCCTCTATGAGAGCAGATCACATGTATAACCCGGTATTCTATGTTTGTGTGTGTGTGTGTTTGTGTGTGTCACTCAGAATTCCTTGTGACCATCGCGTTAACTATCCCATTGTGTGAGCATAATGATAACAAGAGGCACCACCTAGGGTGGGTCTTTTATACACCAGGCCTTCAAAGCCATCACCTCTCCACCTCACATCAACCCTGGAAGGTAGATATTATTGTTCCAGGTGGAGCTGAGAAAGGTGAAATGATTGGCTCAGGACCCACAGCTAATAGTGGCTCCATAACCTGGGTCACTCTGAACCCCAAACCCACATGCTTTTCCTTCCATTGCATGGTTTTCTTGCCTGTTCCTCCATTACTGGACATTTGGGGTGCCTCCAGGTTTTCTATTATGAATAATTCTACACCGCACATTTGTGTACATGAATCTTTGAGTTCCAGATTGTTTCCTTAGGATGAATTTCTAGAAGTAGAATTACTGGATCAAAGATGAGTAACATTTTATCATACACTTTCAGGTTTTCAATTTTTTTGCTAGGCCTCTATTTTTCATTTCTTGGGTTTATAGTCAGTTCTTTCTCCCAGCCGTCCATTACTGTTTCAGTGAGGTCCATTCTGACCTTATGGATCCTATTTCTTCTGTCTGTCCTACTGTATAACCCCTTTCACACTGACCTATTATCTGTAGTGACTTGGGTGGGATTTCTTCTTCTGAGGCTTTGAAGTATTTGTTGGTGAGCTTCAGCAGGAAAGGTCTTGTGCAAAGTTCTGTGTGTGCCAGAGTGCGGAGGCATTCCTCTGGGGCGATTATATAATGCTGCAGTCTGCAGGACTGTGTGGCATCTATCAATTATCAACCAGTTTATTTGGTTTAATTTGTTAAGCCAAATTAACTGGTTTAATTTCTGGGCGCTAGATGTCTTCACCCTGCTAAAACTATCCTATCCCTGCTCCCTCCCTGGGTAGGGCTCCTGCAGCCTCGGCTCCCTTACACTTCTAGGGTAAGACTGGAGCTCCCCAGATACAGAGCTGATTGGGGTTCTCCTATGGGACAGACTCCAGACTCCAGACATGGCTCCAGTCCCCACTCCCCACTCATCTCTAGCACCTAGAAAATGTTCTTCCTTCTTTTGAGCTAATACATCAATATGACTTTTAAAAATATACCTTAACTTGCATTTCTTTGTGTGCAGTGGGAGGTGGTGGGTGTCCCGTGCCAGCACTCAGGCTGCCACTTTGATTGGAAGTCCTTTTGGTAAGAACATCTTCAAGACGCCTGAGGCTGCACTGCTGCCCCACCTGCAGCCTCGCCTGACTTTTAAGGTTCTTTACATGCTGCTTACTTCTGGACTTCCACCTTGTGCTGACCAGACTCCTGGTTCATCTTCACCACTGAAACTGGCTGGTGCTGGTTTGGTGCTGACCTTACTCTTGTTTGGACCGTCTGCGCAGTTACACTTCTGCTCCTGACTTCTCCCCGGTAGTGATCCTATGCCATCCTAATTTTGTTTTCGTGTTACCTCCTATGACTGGGTCATTTTTTTTCAGCCTGTTGCTACAACTCTGCCCCAGAACTAACCTGGCCCTTAAGTTTGAGCTTCCACGAGCTCTCCTTGCTTGTGGATACCAGGCAGGTTTCAGTGGTTGTAATTATGGCTGATCCTTTTGTGCTGTTTGGTTCCAGATACAAAGTAGGCTTATGCTGTTCCCTTTCCAAAAAGAGTTGCCAACTACATCCCTAGAATAATGGCTCTACATCACTTTGCCTACGAGGCCAGTAGGAAATTGATATTGGTGCTCCTTACTTATTCATTCATCAAATATATATCAAAGAAAAAATATATTGTGTCAATAGGTATACATTGGTAAACAAAATGGACAAAGTTACTACTTAGCTTATATTCTAGTAGGACATGAGTATAAGTCAATATAACATATAAGACATAAATATAAGTAAATTAAGAACTCCAACAAGGCAACATCATTAGTCATTAGGGAAATGCAAATTTAAATCACAATGAGAAACACCTACATAAATCCCTCAGAAGAGGTAAAAATTTTTTTTAAAGATTTTATTTATTTATTTGTTAGAGAGAGCAAGCACAGGCAGATAGAGTGGTAGGCAGAGGCAGAGGGAGAAGCAGGCTCCCTGCCAAGCAAGGAGCCCGATGCGGGACTTAATCCCAGGACGCTGGGATCATGACCTGAGCCGAAGGCAGCTGCTTAACCAACTGAGCCACCCAGGCATCCCAGAATAGGTAAAATTTTTTTAAAAGGCTGGCGGTTCCAAAGGCTGACAAGGAGGAGAAGCAACTGGAACTCTCCTATTTCCCAGTAGGAGTATAAGATGGTACAACCACATTAGAGAACCATTGGGAAGTCTCTTATAAAGTTAAATGTACATCTGTCCTCTAATCCAGAAGCCCCACCCTTGGGTAAAGAAAGGAAACATAGGTCTGTACAAAGATCTGTACATGAATATTCACAACAGCCTTCATCATCATTACCAAAACCCAGAAACAACCCAAATGTCAACAGGTGACTGGAGAAATAAATTGTAGTATATTTATACAACAAAGCGCTAGTTAGTATAAATGAACATGCTTGCACATGCAATAACACAGAGGAGTCCCACCAACGTTATATTGAGTAAAAGGAGCTAGACTGAAACGAGCCATACTATATGATGGCATTTATATGAAATACAGGAATAGGAAAGACAACTTTCCTATGATGATAAAAGATACCAATGGGTGCTGCTCTGGGGAGTGCAGGATGGGGGAGGCAAAATAGGAACTGATTGGAAAGGAGCCCAGGAGAGTTTTCAGAGGCTACGGAATGTTCTAGATCTTGATAGGGGTATAGGTTATACAGTGTATTCATTTGTCAAAACTCATTGAATCAACTCTTAGGACTTGTGTGCCTTATTATATGTAAACCATACCTCAATACGGCCAACAGCTCCAATAAGACCATTTCAGATGATGATAATTCCTGGGAAGAAAATCAAACAAAACACTGTACTGCAAGGCTGGGGCGGAGCAGGGGGGTGGAGTGGAGGAAGCAACTAGAGAAGGCCTCTCCAAGCAGAGGGTAGGACCCCTGTAAATATCAAGTGCTTTTCTGAGGCTTGTGCTTTCCTAGTTAGGAAGAGACTGCACAGACAGGAGCCCCTGTTAGGGGAATTGCCTTGGAAAACTTAGTTTTTGCCTCTCTGAATACCTTCAGTATCAACAGTGCAGACCAGTGGTTCTCAAAGTGCAATGCCCAGAATCGGGATCACGTGTTGGGAACGTGTTAGAAATGCACATTCGCAGGCTCTGCCCTGGACCTGCTGAATCAGACACCCTGGGGATGGTCTTCACAAGCCCCCCAGGTGAGAGCCTCTCAGGTGTGAGACCCACCGATCTAGAACTCCGCACTCAACATGTAGTCCTAGAACCAGCAGCCTGGCCTCACCTGGGAGCTTGTTATAATGCAGAATCTCAGACCTCACTCTTGATGAACTGAATCAAAATCTGCATTGGAACAAGATTCCCAGGAGATTCCTATGCACCCTGACGTTTGAGAAGCCCTAGTCTAGACTAGATCATCTAGCACCCCAAACATACTTCCGCCTTAGAGGTTTCACCCAACTACATTTTGTCTCTACAACCAGGTTGCCAGTTTCCTGGGGGAGTGCAAAAAATCAGGCAGCTTCTTAATCTGCACATTGAAGTGTAGGCAAAAGTGCCCATGTGTGCGCACACACATTCACCACTTCCTAACACTTCTGCTCATAGTCCTACTGACTTTTAGAGGGGATCTGCTCAAGCAAATGAATCTCTTTACATTTTACCCGAAGCAGCACCATAAACTGGCAGGCAGCCTTCAACTCTGTCTATTTTTGTTTACTTGTTTTTTGCCTATAAAATGTTTTGAAAGTTGAGACATTCTACGTAAAAATCTGGACTTCTTATTTTTCTCAAAAATTTTAACTATTTGGCAGGTTGGGGGGGGGGGGGACTAAGCCATTTGACAACTCCGGATGCATATCCCCCACAGCAGCACTCTGCTGGAGGGGTCAGTGGTTCCCTTTGAAGAGGGCATGTGTATGTGTATTTGTTTGTTTGTTGTGGTCCCCGCCACTCCCTTTTGCCTGATACCTGACCTGCATCGCTCATTACTGTCACCTGCCTGGCCCCTGTAGGCATTTGAGTTTGAGACCCTTGACTAAAGGCTAGCTGAGATCAAGACACAGGATGCTTGCTTTTTTTTTTTTTTTAAGATTATTTATTTATTTGACAGAGATCACAAGTAGGCAGAGAGGCAGGCAGAGAGAGAGGAGGAAGCAGGCTCCCTACTGAGCAGAGAGCCTGATGCAGGACTTGATCCCAGGACCCTGAGATCATGACCTGAGCCGAAGGCAGAGGCTTAACCCACTGAGCCACCCAGGCGCCCGACACAGGATGCTTTTTGCCTCCTCTGGGTCAGTGGAGTTTCAACCAGGGCCCAGAAAGCAGCTCCTAGTGGAGGTAACGTTTTGATATCCCTGCTGTTCTACTGAACAGACTTACAGCCATTAGCAAGAAGAGACAATTGGATCAGTGGTCCCCTGACTGCCTTCACAGGCTGGGTTGGTTTTTGTTTTTGTTTTTAAGTAGTCTACAGAAGCAGGCAGGGCAATGTCCCAAACAGATGTTAGCAAATGTCTTTTGAGTCGCTGAGGTAAGCCTAAGAACACTGGCTCCTAGAGAGATCTGAGTTTTCTGAAGAACCGAGGTGATTATGATGTTAATATTCTTTTAGAACATGTTAGAGCATTTGTTGTCTGGAATGAGCCAGAAGCAATCTTTGGCCAGAAACAGTCAAGTTCTGATGGATAACTGGACAGGTTATTTGCAAACAGCCACGAGAGAGAGAGAGAGAGGAGGGAATTATAGGTTATACGAGTTTTCTTAAAAAACAAAAACAAAACCAGAATTTCCTGGGGCACCTGGGTGGCTCAGTGGGTTAAAGCCTCTGCCTTTGGCTCAGGATGGAGCCCCGCACTGGGCTCTCTGCTCAGCAGGGAGTCTGCTTCCCCCTGTCTCTCTGCCTGCCTCTCTACCTACTTGTGATCTCTGTCAAATAAATAAATAAAATCTTAAAAAAAAAAAAAACAGAACTTCCTAAAACATAGGAAGTTGAAGAAGTTGATCACATTACAAAATTTTGTCCTTTACCAAAAGGTCCACAGCTAAAGGTCCTTATTCGATAAACATGTGGTCCCGTTTGTTTACAGCATATATGAAGCAGGGCAGGCCCACACTGCAGGCCTGACGCACTTCTCTGGTTCAGAGTGGGCCTCTGCCCGTGTCTGTCTCCTGGGCCCACTGTAACACATGACCGCAAACCTGCTGGCTTAAAACAACAGAAGCATATTCTCTCACAGCTCTAGAGGCTAAAATTAAGGAGTCAGCAGGGACACACTCTCTGAGGTCTCTAGGGGCAGATCCTTCCTTGCCTCTCCCAGCCTCCTACGGTTCCCCACGTTCCTTGACTTGAAGCTGCATCACTCCAATGTCTGCCTCCATCTTTATGTGGGCTTCTCCTCTGTGTTTCTGTTTCAATTCTCTTCTCCTTTCTCTTATAAAGACACCAGTCATTGGATCCAGCCTAAATCCAGGATGATCTCATCTTAAGATCCTTCATCACATATGCAAAGACCCTATTCCAAATAAGGTCACACTCACAGGTACAGGGGTTAGGCACTTGGACCTAACTTCTTGGGGAGCCATTATTCAAAATGTTACACTGCAAAAAAAACATTCTGCTCAGGGCCTAGTGTTCCTCAGAGTTTAGACCACTGGCCACGTGCACCATATCCACCTGGAACCTTTCCAGAAACATCTCAGACCTTCTGAAACCCCTGTCTGGGAGATGAGGCCCAGGAATCGACCTTTGAACACACTTCCCAAGTGAATCTTATCCTAGGTTCAAGAACCACTGTCCCAAGACCCTTTGCTTTGTGTATTCAAAAAGAAATCACTCAGTACAGCAACAGAAGAAAGAGCGGTCATGAAATGGGAACAATCAGGCAAGGAAATCAAAACCCCTTTGGCCAGAAATAGGTATTGAAGCAACTAAGAATATCTAACTGATCTCAACATCCCATTTTGAGAGTTAAAAAAAAAAACACAAGTTTCAAATGCTCCAGACTGGATTCTGGCAGAGCATCTGTCTTCTGTTTCCTTCTCTCTCCACACCTGTAAATAGATTGCAAATTAAGAACTCAGAAAGAAAATATCTTACCTAAAAACAATCTCTGAAAGGTGGTAAGGGGGAGGGACAGACTGAAAAGGCTTGTGGTTTAAGCCTTCCTAATTATCCATGAAAACAAAACATTCTGCTCTTCCTGACTGTAACACTGGTGAGAGCTGTGTCTTTGGGGGCGATGGTGATTTGTGCCTGAGTCTTAATTTATAAAGGTGGTGGAGTAATGATGTGGAGAGGTCACTGATATGGAAAGAACTTTATTCTTACATTTCCAAAGAGGAGGGGCACATCATGCCACACAGGGCCACAGGGGAAGCACCAGGGTTGGTTAGGAGATGGAAGGATCAAGGGAAAAGCAGGGCCCAGAACCTTCATTGTGTTTTCCATGGGACAGTCAAGGCAGAACAGGGCAATAGCCTAGGACTGGCCTGCTTAAGTAATGTGGGCATGTTCCAGGCCACAGGAACAGTCAGTCTCTCGCTATAGGTACCTGGCCCTGAGTGACTGGCACAGGGGAAATATTGGCTTGGTGTGTGAGGGTTAGAGAGAGGGGGTGGTTGGGGATATGGATATGGGATTGGCCACAGGGTCTGTAACATGATTTTCAGGCATTTGCCAAAGCTGGGTTACAGGGAAGATGTAAACAGTCATGGCTGTTAGTTTGCCCCTGTGATAAGAGATGCAAATGGACACATACAGAATCTAAGAAAATGTGATTAGAGCAGATGGCTGAAGGGCAACTAGGTCCAATCCAGCCATTACTAACTAGGATCCCCACCCCGCTCTGTTCTAGAAGCCAAACTCCCTTAAGAAATCATTGAATTTGCTAAAACTTTTTTTTAAATTTGTCCACTTGTTAATACTGTATTGGTTAAAAATTGTTCATTTTAATCCTAAATGGAAAGCAGATTTTGTATCACTCTGTGATGGCGGAAGAAGAGGAGGCAACGTGGGAAGTGGTGCTTTGGTTCCAAGAGAGTAATTTGTGGGTTTGGATTATGTTCTTCCCTCTGCCAACTGCAGCAGAGCTAGAAGATGAACAAGGAAGACTTGCTCGGCTCCTGTTTTGGGTTTTCCTTTCATGAAATACCAGCACGTTCAGACAGATCTTTATATACATGGATCCCTCTCCTCCTACAGATACGCCAAGTACTACAAGGAAAACAACATTGAAAAACGGACTTTGATAAAAGTCTTCGGGATCCGTTTTGACATTCTGGTTTTTGGCACCGTAAGTCTCTGCTCCCAGCCACTGGCACCTTCGTTCCTGGGACAGTCCTAATTATTGCTGTAGTGCCTCAAGGGGTGAATGTTTCAGTCATAGTCATTAGCTGGCACTGTGCATCCCGCCTGTGGGATAAGAGGGGGAAGAAATATCTTTGGGGTCCTGTCCATGATGAAGTCATCTAATGAGTACAAGGGTGCGAGTGGGAAAAAAACTGGATATTCAACTTTAAAAATACTCTGATGCTTAAAAAGAGAGAGGGAAAGAAAGAAATTCTTTTGCAAAATACTTTATAAGTAACAGAATCCAACTCAAATTGGCTTAGAGAAAAAAAGTTATTATTTCTTTTAAATCTCACATAGGTAAAAAATCAAGGGGCAGTTTTCAGGCTTCAGGCATGGCTGGATCCAGATGTTCAAACAACATCCTTAGGAATCTGCCTCTCTCCATTCCTTACATCTATTCTCCTTTGTTTTGGCATCATCCTTAGCTGGCCATGTCTACAGGGTGGTTTCAGGCAGCTCCTTATATCTTACTGGCCCAGCAGTCTCAATAAAAAAGAGAACATCTCTTTGCTAAAAGATCTGGCAAAGGATTCAGGCAGATGCTATTGGCTCTGACTGGCCCAATATGGGCCACATGCCCTGTGCTGAACTAATCACTATGTTTAGGTCACACCATACTCTCAACGGCCGGTTGTGAACCTGCCCTGAACCAGCCCCTTTCCCTCAAACTATATGGACCAAACGGGGGTGTTGTCTCCACCTCCACAAGAAGGAGGGAGGGGATGCTGGGCATGCAAAAATCCACAGAGGCCCACAACGCCTTGTCCAAAACTGTATTATTTATGTTATATGTTATGTCATATGGTGGTAAGCAACACAAGAGTCAATGAGATAGAAGCTGAGAGGATGGAAAGATCATTGAGAAGAAAAACCACGAGGACACCTAAGGGAAGAGTGTGCACACATTCCTTCCCTCTGCTTCCAAGGTAATCTCAAACCACTTTTAGGGAAAACTTGTCTGAAATTCTCACCTTGTTTGGAAAAATAACTAACTCAGTGTGTGGTTTCCAGTGCTCTTTGTTTAAAAGTCATGTTTTCGAGCGCATCCCAGAAGGCAGGAACAGGATGAATAGTAAACCTATTTTCAGTGTGCAGTCTCTGTTGCTGTGACCACAGACTCCCTCCTCTGCTGGAGCTGACAATTACACAGCAGAGCAAAAGAGCACTGCTCTGAATGTCAACCAAGTCACCTTCCCATTTGTTTTCAGGGAGGAAAATTTAACATTATCCAGTTGGCAGTGTACGTTGGCTCAGTCCTCTCCTACTTTGGTTTGGTAAGGGATTCTCCTTCCATGCCTTAGGAAAGCAATTTGGCAAAAAGAAATCTCACTAACATGGCACTGATTTGGGTTTTTCCCAGGCCACTGTGTTCATCGACTTTCTCATCAACACTTACTCAAGTGCATGCTGTCGATCGCACATTTATCCCTGTTTCAAGTGCTGTAAATACTGCGCTGTCAATGAATACTACTACAGGAAGAAGGGTGAGCCCATTGTGGAACCAAAGCGGGTAAGCCTCAGTTGGATCACTGAGAAACGTGCAAAAATAAGGCCCAAATCACAGGTGTAAGCCCCCAGTGGATGAGTCTCTGGACTCTACCCTGATCCACCATCTCTCAGGTGAACATTTTGGTCTTAGGGAAGAACAGAAACAAAAATGAAGAGGCAAGATAGAGGGAGAACAAACGTTGATGTCCTAGGACTTGTCAATTTTGTCCAATTTATTAAATTGGTACGGCCAAAAAAATATATATAGTGACTTTGGAGAACAATTTGGCAGTATCTAATAACATTGAGGTGGGACACACTTTACAGCCTGGCATTTCCACTTCTCCATACCCTCAAGGTATGGGCATCTACTCAATGTCCAACCGGCGGACAGTGAAAGAAACCATGACCAGCCCATAGCAAGGAACACCAAGCACCAGTTTAAAAGAATACCTGGCTGATAATAAGAGCAAATGTTTATACAGCACTTCAGAGTGCTTTATATATATTAATTCATTGGCTTTTCACAACAACCCTATAAATAGATGCTTCTGTCACCTTTCTAAAGATGAGGAAATTGAGGTGCAGGAGGGTTAAATAACATGCCTGCAGTCATACAGCTAGTAGGTGGGGGAGCTGGAATTCCAACTCGGGCAGGCTGGTTTCAGAATCCATCTTCATAACCTCTATGTTACAGAAACTGGCATGAGCAAATATCCAAAACGTGGGGTTGAAAGGAAAAAAAAACTACAGAACTATATATATATATATATATATATATATATATAAAAATATATATGGTGTGGTATATAGGTTAAAAGACTACACATATGAACTCATCCTATGAATGTTCTCACATGTACATTACATGTGTACCTATATATCCTATATATAAACATATATAGAATTATACATTTTATATATGTCCTATATAGCTTATATATTTATTATACACACACATGAAGAAGTGCAGGGAGGATAATATATGTATACAAAAAGCTAGTGGACACACACAAAAGTGACAACAGTGATTCCTTCTGCGAAGGAGCCTAGGATGGGAGACAAGTCAGATGGAAGTTTGAGCTCATCTGGATTGTTTTGATTTGTTTAATTTGGCTTCTACTAAGCAGGTCCTCTACACTTGATTCCATGATTTCCCCTAACCAAGGAGAAATCTCCAGTACTTCAAACAACAAAGGGGGTTTCTTTGTCTTTCCCTCATAAGAACATTACTGTCCTTTCTCAGCAGCCTGAAGGCACAATTCAGTGGCCACTTGGACATGTTTTATACAATTTGAAATGAAAGTTCATGTTTGCAACTAAAAATAATTACCATTTCATGGCCCAAGATGGGATGAAATTCAACAAAAATATAAATGATTTAAGTTGCAACAGTAAAATTTTGGGAAGATACTCGATGTAGAATAACTGAAATTGAGGGAACACAACAGAGGACTTTTACATAGCACACGGGAGACCTAAAATCATCGGGCAGGAAGCTGCGGAGACTCTGAGCCCACATATTAAGGTGCACAGGGTTCTACTGCTGAGTTATCTTGGGACTCGGAAATCATTCATTCTTGGCTAGTAAGAGTTTTTGGTCAGTTTCTAACAGTTTGTCATTTGGTAAATAGCAATAACACTTGCCTTTAGACATGTTCAGGTATGTGACTGTTGATAATTCTGTGCAAAAGTAGATAAAACTTTTAACTCTCTTTTCCTAGACATTAAAATATGTGTCCTTTGTGGATGAATCCCACATCAGGATGGTGGACCAGCAGCTACTTGGGAAAAGTCTACAAAATGTCAAAAGTAAAAAAGTCCCAGTAAGTTAAAACATTCAGTCTTTTTTTTTTTTTTTTTTTTTTTTAAGAAAAGTTACTATTAAATAAAAATATAGAGGGTGCCTGGGTGGCTCAGTCGGTTAAGCAGCGGCCTTCAGCTCAGGTCTGATCTCAGGGTCCTGGGATCAAGCCCCACATCGGGCTCCCTGCTCAGCAGGCAGTCTGCTTCTCCTTCTCCCTCTACTCCTCACCCCACTTTTGTGCTTTTTCTCTCTCACTCTCAAATGAATAAATAAAATCTTTAAAATAAATAAAAATATAGCTACAAAGTTGTGTAAATCGCAATTGATGAATTTTAACACAGTAAACACATGTAACCCAGAATATTAGCAGAAGCCCTTTTCACGCCTCCACCCAATCACTACTTTCCCTTAAACATCATCATTATTCTGTATCCAAAAATTAGTTTTATCTCTTCCAGGATTTTCTAAAAGTTGGATCCTGTATGTACTCAATATATATTCTGTGGAGTGTCTGACTTCTTTCACTCAGTATTGTTTTTGTGAGCCATCCGTGACACTTGTATATAGGAATAGTTCATTCTCGTTGTATAATTTCCATCTTATAAACATCCAATTTATTTATCCCTTCTATTGTTGATGGACATTTGGGTAGCTTTGGACGCATATGCAGTAAAGCTGCCATGGTAAACATTTGGTGCCTACAACTGGACCTGCCAGGTCAGAAGGCCGGCATATGATACTATCAAACCATTCTCTAAAGGGGGTATTTTAATTCCCGCTCTCCTCAGCAGCTCTGATTGCTGGACACCTTCACTGTATTATTTCTGCAGCTGCCATAATAAATCATCACAAACTAAGTAGCTGAAAACAACAGAAATTCATTCTCTCACAATTCTGGAGGCTGGCAGTCTGAAACCAAGGTGTTGGTAGGGCTTCTGAAGGCCCTAAAGAAGGATCCTTCTTTGCCTCTTCTAGCTCCTGGTGTTCATTACACCTGCTAGGACCTCTCGTACAACGCTGATTAGAAGTGGTCATAGCAAACATCTTTTTGTCTCATTCTCTATCTCAGGAAGAAAGTTTTATTATCTGCTGTAGGGTTTTTGGTTTTTTTTTTAAAGATTTTATTTATTTGACAGAGAGAGAGACATCGAGAGAGGGAACACAAGTAGGGGGAGTGGGAGAGGGCAAAGCTGGCTTCCGCCAAGCAGGGAGCCTGATGTGGGGCTCGATCCCAGGACCCTGAGATCATGACCTCAGCCAAAGGCAGACACTTAACAACTGAGCCACCCAGGTGCCCCTGCTGTAGAATTTTAAAGAATGCTTTACTGGATTAAGAAAAGTCCCCTTCATTCTTAGTTTGCTAAGAATTTTTGTTATAAATTAATGCTGAATTTTAAAATAATGCTATTTTCTGTTTTTCAAAAAATTATCAGTGAGTTTTCTTTTTTCCGTTATGTGGTGAATTACAGAAATGGATTTTCAAATATTAAGCCAACCTTGCATTCCTGCAATAAAATCAATTTGAAAGTAAGATATTACTCTATGTATTTATTGCTGGATTTGGTTCACTAATATTTAAGATTTTTATGTCTCTTATTGAGAGAGACTGGCCAAAATTTTTCCATTCTTGTAATATCCTTATTGGGTTTGGGTGTAACATGAACTCAGGGGCTGTAAGGGGGAATACATGTAAAATTTACTATTTTAACCACTGTA
Organism: Taxidea taxus jeffersonii; assembly: GCA_003697995.1. NCBI lineage: Eukaryota > Metazoa > Chordata > Mammalia > Carnivora > Mustelidae > Taxidea > Taxidea taxus. The sequence goes on along the minus strand of ML093338.1, from coordinate 60,853 downwards.
AAGCATACAATTCAGTGACATTTAAAATTCAAAAGTTTATCCACAATGCTGTGCAATCATCATACTATTTAGTTCCAGGACTTTTTCATCAACCCAAAAGGAAACCCTGTACGCATTCAACAGCCATTTCTCACACCCACTTCCCCCTAGTCCCTGGAAATCTTTTTTTGGCGGGGAGGTGGGGAGGGAGAGAATGAGAGAATGAGCAGGGAGAGCAGCAAAGGGAGAGGGAGAAGCAGGTTCCTCGCTAAGCAGGGAGCCTGACTTGGGGCTCGATCCCAGGACTCTGAGATCATGACCTGAGCCAAAGGCAGACACTTTACCAAATGAGCCACCCAGTTGCTCCTGGCAATCATTAATCTGCTTTCTGTCAGCATGGATTTGCCTATTTAAGACATTTCATATAAACAGAATCATACAATATTTGCCTTCTTGTGACTGGCTTCTCTCACTTTTCATAATGGCTTTGAGGTCCATCTATGTTGTAGCAGGTATTAGTATACTGTTCCTTTTTTTGGCTGAATAATACTCCACTGTATGAACATGACATATTTTTAACAAACTACAGAAATGATCCCTGAAAATAAAGGTTTAGGACTTAAAATTTTTATCCATTCATCTGTTGATGGATATTTGGGTTGTTTTTACTCTTTGGCTATTATAAATCATGCTGCCGTAAGTGCTCATGTATAGGAACTATTTAATTTTAATGTACTGACTATAACTTTGCCAGGTGAATGAAGGTATATGTTATAAAGAACAGATATAAATTTTGTCAATTATGGCCACTTCTCTTGGAGGATAGCAAATGGATTTGCTAGAAGAGGGAGACTGGTGGAAAAGGAGACAGTAGAGCAAAATCAACAAATATTTACTGTCTACTGTGTGCTGGCCTAGGTAATGGGGATACAGCAGTGACAAAGCAAACAGGGCCCCCCTCCCTGCTTTCATGTGAAAGAAGAACCATCAAGAGGACATATCAGGGACGCCTGGGTGGCTCAGTGGGTTAAGCCGCTGCCTTCAGCTCGGGTCATGAACCCAGGGTCCTGGGATAAAGTCCCGCATGGTGCTCTCTGCTCGGCAGGGAGCCTGCTTCTTCCCTCCCCTCTCTGCCTACTTGTGTGATCTCTCTCTGTCAAATAAATAAATAAAATCTTTAAAAAAAAAAAAAAAGAGGACATTTCAATGAGCAGGATCATTTCAGACAGTGACAAGTACTGTGAAGAACACGGAATCTCACGACATGCTAAGAGTGACCTGGGTGGAAGGGAACTACCTAGATCAGGGGGATCGGGGCAAGAAGGTCTCCATGAGCAGGTGATACCTGCCTTGAGGCCTGGCGTGTCTGAATTTCACTTTCCAAATCTGTAAAATGGAGAGAAGGACACATATCTCACAAGGTTCTTCAAAGTTAAACAGGGTAAATTTATAAAACACTGGTATAGTCTTGATATATACATTTGATAAATGACAGCTACTGGTATTAATGTGATATTAAGTGTAATTTTATAAGTTAATACCAAAATTAAAGAATCTAGAACCCTAGAGTTTGCACTGTTGATAGGTTTGGGAACACTTTTTCAGAGACCCTCAACGGACTTCACGGACTTGTCCAGGCTGCCCCTGTTTCTCCACAACCCATCCCCTACTCCTGGGCAACCAGAGGAGATGCAGCTGCTAAGTAGGGAAGCGACTCCTATATCCAGCAACAGCCCAGACTGGTGCCAGTGTGGACAGTGCCTCCCGTCCCAGCTCCCCGAGAGCCACAGATGCCTGGAAGAGCTATGCTGTCGGAAAAAGCCAGGTGCCTGCATCACCACCTCGGAGCCCTTCAGGAAGCTCGTCTTGTCCCGACAGGTCCTGCAGTTCCTCCTGCTCTACCAGGAGCCCTTGCTGGTGCTGGATGACAGTGCCAACAGCCGGCTGCGGCACTGTGCCTACAGGTGCTACACGACCTGGCGCTTCGGCTCCCAGGACCTCGCCGACTTTGCCATCCTGCCCAGCTGCTGCCGCTGGACGATCCGGAGAGAGTTTCCCAAGAGTGACGGCCAGTACACCGGCTTCCAGAGTCCTTGCTGATGGCACGGGGCTGAGCAGGCATGTTAACGTCTGTTTCCTTTGCGCCCTGAGCTTGACCTGCAAAGATCTGTGGCCAAACGTTCAACCAAAGGGAAATGTGTTTTCTGCTCCTGACGTGTCAGAGAGCAGAATGAACAAACAAACAAACCCGAATCCCTCAGCATGGACTGAGTTGAGAGATTCGGATCTGTGCCTCAGTTCTGTCCCCAGCAAGTTATGTGGTCCTCGGCTTTTAACTCTGTGCCGCAGTTGCCCTCCCACCCAACCTGCTATCCCACTGAGGTGTCGGGAGGGCAAATTGAGAGAGTGTATGTGAACTTTCTTATCAATGCACAAAGAGCTACATGAATGCGAGGTGGCTCCTTGTGAGGCCAGACTGGGATAAGGTACAGCTATGAACAAACCTTGGGGTGCTGGCTGGAGACTGTGGAGGATAAACGGTGGCCAAATTCTTGGGCACTTGTCCCTCATGACCTAAGGGTTATGTCTCCTCCCCCTGCATGTGGGCAGCTCTGACTGCTCTAGCCCAGAGTGGAAGTAACGCTGTGCCGGCTTCGGGGTCTCGGTCTTGGGGCTGGCAGCTTCCGCTTCCCATCCTGGCCCACGGCTGCTGCGAAGGAAGCCAGCCCCCACACAGAGGTCTGCCTCTCCTCAGACCATCCGACTGTGAGGCAGCTCCAGAAGCCACATGGAGAACAGAGATGCCTGACCAGTTCCCAGCTTCCAAGACATCCAAACGCAGTCACTGGACACGGGAGAGAAGCCTTCAGATGATTCCACGCTCTACTAACATCGGACTGCCCCTGCAGCAGGTGCCTCCCAGGGCACCAGGGAACAAAACCATTGATTTAAGCCACTAAGTTCTGGATTGTTTGAGATGCAGCAAGAGATGACTGGGACAGAAAGCAGGCCTGACTCACCGGAACACAGACTCAGCCTATACCTTCCATGGTTCTTAGGGAGACTGGACCACCCCTGAAGCTCTATGGGGGCTTCGGTCTCTGGTCGGCAGTCCCATCAGGGATGCGAACAAATCAGGGAACCCACCAGACCAGCCCTGGAATCCATCCAGTCTAACTGCTGAACCACCCAATACATTCTCACCCACAGCCTATTGCTAGGACTGGAAGTAGCTACTGCTGCTAAAACTGGAAAAGGCCACCTTTGTGCCCTTAACATCCTGTACTTCGCAGCCAATCAGAATGAATGCAGTCTGGATGCTACTTAAAAAGTAACTCACACCCAAACCTTTACCATTTCTGTACAGTGACCTCTAAGAATGTAAAAATGGATAGTCAGAGGTTTTAGGATCCTCCTTCAGGATTTCCTTTTCATGGTTCTGGTATTAGAATTGATTATTTCTAAACAACTCTTTAAAGAATAAATAAAGACCACTATTCAACACTATAACTGATGAAGGGTCTATAAGTTTTCTTAGTACGTATTCTAAGGTGTACCATTTTGATACTTTTTTAAAACCAGGTGCTTTTTACTGTATTCATGTAAAGTAAATATGAGCAAAACACTTCTTTTTTTGACCCAGGATTTTAACTGGCTTTAAACTCAGAAATAAACTAGGCCAGACTGAACTTTCAGTTTTACTATCTTTCAGAGATAGGAGATGATATATGACCTCTTACATGTAAGAAATGTATTCGAAAAGTTGGTTATATAGGACTTCTTCAAAATTTAAATTTTTGCTCCTAGAATTCTAATGTATGAACTACAGATTTCCATTCTGATAAACCTCTGAAACTTCATACCTTTTTTAATTTTATTTCTTGATGCCTTATCCCTAATGTATTTTTATCACCCTTGGAGGCCCCAAATAGAGTCAGAATTTGTAATGACAATTAGGCTCTGGATCTTCCTACTACCCCCTTTCACCTTCCCCACAGATGCTTTAGGTGAGAGGCTGATGTGTTATGTCAATGGTGCGTAATGTGTGACACTTCCAACAATAACATGCATCATATTTGTATCTGGTTTTTAGTCTACTGCATAAACTAATGTCATCAGCAAAGGCATCCCAAGGAGAATCACACTTTGTAGGATCTGTTTTCTTGTACTTAAACCCATTATTCTATAGGGTAATTGCCCAGTATTCACTACTTCATGTCTGTATTAGAGATCTTTCTTGTAACATTAGCTGGTTTCATGTAGAATTGGTAATGAACTTGCATTTCTCTCTTCAGATGTCACCAGTTTTTAAATACTTCCTAATTCTAGTTTGGCATTCACATGTCTTAACTAGATAATATGTTTTGATAATAAAAATATCAATGTTTTAATTATAAAAAATAACATATAATGTATGATTACTGAAGTGTTCCTTTTACTTCCTTTTCTCAGGAGATCCCCAAATCCCAGTTAATCAAAATATATGTTGAATGACACTTTCATTCAACATATATTTTGAGGAACTATGACATCATAAGATATATATTTGGTCTCTGCTCCCAATTCCTGACACAGAGCTCCTAAATCCCTTAGAATCTGCTGGGTGATAAGAATGTCTTGTGTTCTGGGGCGCCTGGTGGCTCAGTGGGTTAAAGCTTCTGCCTTTGGCTCAGGTCATAATCCCAGGGTCCTGGGATCAAGCCCCGCATCGGGCTCTCTGCTCAGGAGGGAGCCTGCTTCCTCCTCTCTCTGACTGCCTCTCTGCCTACTTGTGATCTCTGTCTGTCAAATAAATACATAAATAAAATCTTTAAAAAAGAATGTCTTTTGCTCTAACAACGCAACTCTTGGTGGGCTCCAAACTTCAGGATGGGGGCTGGTTGCCAGAAAGACCAAGCTATGGTCAGAAGCTTAGACCTTTGAGCCCCATTCTCTCATCCTCTAGAGTGGAGAGGAGTTGGAAACGGAGTTAAAAATTGGTTGCGCCCACGTGATAGAGCCCCCCTAAAAAATGTCTCAGTTATGAGATTTGGAGAACTCCTGAATCAATGAACACATGCTAGGAGAGTGGTGCACCCCAACTCCACAGGGACAGAAACATCTATGCTCAGGACCATTTTGGACCTTGCCCTGCGTACCTCTTCATCTGGTTGTGGTCTGTATCCTTTATAATAAACCAGTAAATACAAAAAATGGTTTCCCTGAGTTCTGTGAACCATTATGGCAAATGACTGAACCTGAGAACAGGGTTATGGGAACCCCCAATTTACAGCCACTTGATCTGAGGTACAGGGGATTCCCTGGGACTTGCGACTAGCCCCTGAAGTCGAGGACAATCTTCTGGGATGGATGCCTCAACCTATGGGGTCTAGGCTAACTCCAGGAGTTAATGACACAATTGAATCTTTTTTAAAAAAATCTTTTTTTTAATCTTTTTTTTTAAATTAAGCAATGGGTGCACTGCATGTGGTTTCACTTCCTGCTGCTTGTATATTTCCTAACACATATTCTAATCCCATGAAGTCATCATTCTGGGAATCCCAAGCACCTCCTGACTTACTCCTACTCTCTTTTAAAGAGATGTAGACATCACTATCTTCTTTGGCTTTTACTGTGATCTTTCAGTTTCCTCTTTTCCAATCCAGTTATAAAGGGTTATAAATTATGTTTCCAAAATAAATGATGATCCATGGAGAGGATTTTGTATATATATACCAGATTGTATACATATACCGCATTCCTAACATCCTTAGTTCCTCTTAATTGTAAAGGTCACATGAGACTGGGTCTTCTGAAATCAGAGGAGGAGGTACCCTGTACCAACTGGCCATTTTAACCAAATAATTGCCATACTTGACAGGCTTGGATAAGTGCTTAATGGAAGCCTGCTCAGTATAGTAAGTTATGAGTTATATTTTATTCCCCAAGCAAAAAATAACCTCCTCAAAGGCAAAGGACTCATCTTGGTTTTGGGTCCATTACATGCCTATTCCAGCATGGCGGTACAGTGGGAGAGAGACTCTGGAAACGGACCACCTAGAGTCAAATCCTGAGTCACTAATTAGCTAAGAGGCCTCAGGCAGCTCATTTAACAGTTAAAATCCTGAGTTGCATCTTTGTGTCCAAGGATTGTTTTAAGTCTTAAATGATGTAAGTGTATATGTATGTAGAGCACTTTGCTCACTGCCTGTTACAGAATAAGCACTCGATAAATGTTAGCTATTGGGAGCACCTGGGTGGCACAGTTGGTTAAGTATCCAACTTTTGATTTCAGCTCAGGTCATGATCTCAGGGGCAT